>CM026065.1:35737041-35852041 GCA_014839685.1 Anableps anableps | reverse complement strand
CCTGACTTAAACCTGTGGTGGGAGCAAAAGATTAGGGTGATGGGAGAATACTTTCCAAACTTAAAATCTTGGAGCTTATCAATTCAATTCATTTCAATTCAGTTCAGGTTATTTATATAGAGCCAATTCACAACAAATGTTGTCTCGAGGCACTTTACGCAAAAAGTCATTTCAATTCACTGCTACATGCATTCCAATTAATTCTAGTTATCAAATAGTGCAATAAGCTCAGTTCATTATTCAAATTACTTTTAAAGATGTTCTTTCTAAGGAAACCCAGCAGATTGCATTGAGTCATTAACTTGCTGCATTCATTCCTCCTGGACAAGCACATGGCGACAGTAGACAATTGCTTGCATTGGGTCATTGACTTTACAGCAATCCCTCATAACAAGCATGCATGTAGCAGCAGTGGAGAGGAAAAACTCCCCTTTAACAGGAAGAAACCTCCAGCAGAACCTGGCTCAGTATGTGTGGCCATCTGCCACGACCAACTGGGGGTTTGGAAAGACAGAGCACATACACAAAAAAGAAACAGAAGAGTTGATATAGGAGTACTTTCTATCTTAATGAAAAGTAAAAAGTTAATAGCAGGAGAAGGAGAACGTTTGGTTGTTGGCAGCATTATCTCAGCCAATACCCCCCTCCAGGAAGGGAACACAGCCAAAACAAAAAGCCAGACCAGATGTAGCTTATGTGGAGAGAAAAAAAAAACAGAGAAAACTTAAAAGTAACAGTTGAATTACCAGCAAATAATGCAAATTGGTGGGTAATCGAAGAAGAAAGTGAGGAAAAATGGTCAGTTTGTCCTTCAGCAGCCTAAGCCTATAGCAGCATATCTGCAGAGATAGCTCTGGATAACCTAACTTCTTAGAATGAGGCATGCGACAGGCAGCACCAGAGAGAACTGTCTTTCCAGACTGTATCCCCCCTGATCATGCCATAAATTCTACCTCCCTCACTCAGCTGGGCAAACATCGCTGTTTTAACTATAAGCTTTGTCAAATAGGAAGGTTTTAAGCCTTGTCTTAAAAGTGGACAGAGTGTCTGGCTCACAGACTAAAACTGTTAGCTGGTTCCACTGGAGAGGAGCCTGATAACTAAAAGATCTGCCTCCCATTCTACTTTTAGAAATTCTATGAACCACCAGTCTGAGAGTGAAGTGCTATGTTCGGAACATCTGGACCAATCAGATCTCTGATGTATGATAGAGCTTGATTATTAAGAACTTTATATGTCAGAAGGAGAATCTTAAATTCTATTCTGGATTTAACAGGGAGCCAGTGAAGGGAAGATAAAAGAGGAGAAATATGATCTCTCATTTTAATTTTCATCAGAACTCTTGCTGCAGCATTTTGGATCAGCTGAAGGCTTTTAGCTACATTTTGTGGACTTCCTGAAAGGAAAGAATTACAGCAGTCCAGCCATGAAATAATAAATGCATGGACTAGTTTTTCAGCATCACTCGTGGACAGGATATTTCACAAAAGAAAACCCAAAATCAAAACACCATGTAAGCATGCAAAAAACTGGTCAGCAGTTTTGAGAAGGATTTAATTGCTGTAATACTAATGAAAACTTTTCCACTGATCATTGAGAAGGAGAAGGGTATCGATAATTTTTGACATGCCAGTTTACAACAAAAGTAAATAAATAAAAACACATAAATGATTTTTAAATTGTTTTATCTTTTTAGAGATATCTCATTTTGAGATGTTTCATTTCCTTTGAGAAAAAAAACTTCTTGGTTGAATGAAAATAGTTTTAGATCTAAATCTGCCTGGGGGTATGAATAACCCCACAACACCCCACAATGTCTTGAAGAAAGTATCTGTACTCCTAGACTTTTCCACATTTTTTAAAAAATACAACAACAAACATTCTTGTTTTCTATTGACACTTCACATCACAGATCAAGACAAAGTAGCACAGTGATACTTTTGGACTAACTGTGAGTTGTGGAATTGTAAATTGTTGTCCATCATTTTGACAGACGCGGTCAAAACAATTCTATCATAATCTATTTTTACCCATCATTTTTAAAAATGATAATAATGACATATTCAATTACATTTCATTTTCATTTGGTTTAATATTCGACAAGCTGAACAGAGAATCCACATTGTGCCATCACACATCAAGCAGATAAATGCAACTTTTTCCCCACAGTGAAAAAAGCCCACTGACTGTGGCTCCAGTAACTACATATAAACAATGAAATGAAATGATCGCACTTAAATTAAGAACATGGACATGAACTGCACACCCGAATGTACGTCATCAAATGTCTTAAGTTGCTGATGTTGATATGGAGGCTGAATCGATGCTCTACTGCTGCACTGTAAGCTGGAATTACAAGTGCCACTTCAGCCAAAGTTTTGATATCAATAAATATTTCTCCAACTGAGAAATATTTGTTGAGTTCTGATTCTGAAGTGATCAGAACTCAGCATAACTCTCTGAACAAGGGGCAGAGGGAGGAAATCCTGCAGAATACACTCCTGCACCAGATGCGTGGTGACGCATCCTGTCCATAACTCTTCAACATACTGTCAGCTCCTGGAGAGTGAGATGGATTTAGTTCAGTGTCCAGATCAGAGATGACACACAGATGTGAATTATTTTTTTTTTCATTGACGGATTATATTTACCTCGTCGATGTACTCTGTGCATAAAATTGAAAATGTCTGCATGTCTGCACCAAGTGATTTAGTGTGTGAATTGTGATCTCTCATAATGATGGATGGCCTTCAAAAATGGAAAATATTTTGTTAATGCGACCCCTGCCAGCAGGAAAAGTCATTGATCGCTATCTTTATCTTGAAAAAAGTAGTGGCTTATAGTCTGGAAATTACTGTAAGCCATTGTTTAATGGGAGGCATACTATGTCAAATCAACATTTTTGAGCTTTATATCATGTTAAAATGTTATTCCCTCATCAAAAACATACCTGGAGTGTTGCTTTAATTCTGTCATAAATGTTTGAGAAATCTTTGAATCTCCCATGGCAGCCATTTAGGCGTGCCTAAATGTTTGCTCTCACAAAGTGCTGTCTATTTCTACAAAGCTCCTCCTCTGAGCTGCAGTCTCCAGCCAAGCTCCCTCCTTACAGAGCACCCATCCCCCACGCCTTCCCCACTCAGCTACACCACACTAGCAGGAGCAGCAATTAGCAAACACCTGGTAAAATTGCACGTCTGCGGAGCTTATCATACAAACTACTTCTCAGTCCAGCGCTCCTAAGAAGTTGTGAATGGCATAATGGAGGAGCATTGTGATGATGACATGCTGAAAGTGGAGTGTTGGAAAGAGGAGGAGCTTCTTAAAGAGACAGAGGCTAATTTCAAAGGCGTAAAATTGCGATTTCACTGTGTGTTCAATATTTGATATACACAGCATTTTTATAACAATTGAAGGTTACTTTTGATTGTGCTAATAAATGGCACTATATGCCTGGAAAATACATAATACTGCCCATTTAAAGAAAGCAATAAGATATCCCATTTAAAGTTTGTCACAAGCCATATGGAAGACACAGTGAATGTGTCGAAGATGGTGTTTTGGCCAAGGGAGACCAAAATTAAACTTTTAGCCTACAGCAAAACACTGTGTGGCAGGAAGCATATCAACCTCACTACTTGTTCAAGTCTACTCTGCATCCCCAGAGTCAGAACCAAAAATGGAGAAGCAGCATTCAGTTTTCATGCACCACAAATCTGGAACAAACTTCCAAAAAAACTGCAAAACAGCCAAAATACTGAGTTATTTCATATCAAAGCTGAAACCCCACTTTTTCAGTTGCCATTGATTAGAAACAACTAGAACATTGATTAATATGTGTGATGTATTTTTTATGATGATTATTCATGATGATTTTGATGATGGCATTTGACAAAATGTAATGTTTGTTGCTTGTTTCATAACTGGTTATTGTGTTATGTTTTTATCTTGTAGAGCACTTTGAACTGCCTTGTTGCTTAAATGTGCTATATAAATAAACTTGACTTGATTTGTAAATTGACAAAATGTGAAAAAGTTCCAAAGGGGGGTGACTACTTCTGAAATGCACTGACCAGCAAGCTCTGATGTTAACAACAGTTCTGGGAAATCTCTTTTTAGCTCAAATGGAGAGGGAAGCTATAGTCAGTCAGTTTTAGCTCACTGTCTCATAGATGTTTCATGGTCAATGAAATTAGCAAATTTCTGATCCTAGATTATAAAAGGAGACAGAGCTAACATAACATAGCTATCATAATCACCCTCCACAGGTCAGGGCCGACACAAAGCCAGGCTACCACGCACAAACACACTCACATCTAAAAGCAATTTAGAACCAGTTATCAGCCTGACCTTACCTGTGCCGTGGTAGGAAAAATGATTTGACTTGAGAAAACCTTCTCATGCTCAGAGAAAACATGCAAGCTCCAAAGACTAAAAGGCCCCAGCCAAGATTTGAACTGATAGTGTACTATAGAAACCGTGAAGCAATAGTGTAACCTGTTCCTTATTTCCCTTTATCTATAAACAAGTTTACCTATTGGTTATGATGCAGCTCTATCATTCATCCATCAGGCTTGCAAGTTATACCTTTTGTTCAGCATAACCAGCTCAAAAGTGAAGTAAAAAGTGGCAAAACAGTTTTACACATAGACAAACATTACATTTCCAGCAATGGCATGTTCCACTTTAACTTACCTTCAGTCTTTGAGGATATCTCTTTCTTAAAAAAATAAGAGTCAGATACAGAGGAAGCTGTCCACTTCAGTTCACCTGCCTTGTCGACCTTGAAAGTTATCTAAACCTACATGTATTTCACATCTATAAGTACAGCGAGAATGTAGAAATTGTAGAAACCAGATGAAATACCTGACAACTAATTTCACTTCCAACAAAAACCAGCAAGATGTCCTATCTGCTGGAGAGATCAACATGCTGCACATCCTCTTTTCTCTATGTGGGCTTGAAAGGTGCTGTGTAGTATAACGAGCTTTCAGTGTCGCTATGCTTTGAGCAGCAAAAAAGATTTAAATATTTTTTTAGCTATGGGCTGGGTGTTTCAATGCAGCAAACAGTCAACTGTCCAAATCACAAGTAATTTGAGGTCATTAAGGCCAATCAAAAACTAAAGACAACCAGCCTCCAAAATCTCAGACCAGCAGGTATAGATATAGCAGGTAGGATAATGCAAGCTGCAGATGAATATGTTTGATTAGCATATATGTCTTGTGGGTTCAACAGCGTAGCTCACATTGCTTAATGGATCAAAATAGGTACAGATATTAAAATTTCAAGACCAAGCATCACCAATTCATGATTTTTGTGCAGATTGTGCAATACTCCTTGGGCAAGGTCTCAGAACTGCCAATGGCTTATATATACAAAATTTAAGCTAGGTATCCTTGACATATTATATGTACAAAATGCATGAATATTAAATTATAACCATGGCAAGTGTACTCACATATCGCAGAATAGTTGAGATGCATATCGGCGCTCTCAGGCAAAAACCATGTTATCTCCATTATTAGATTTTTGTTTACTTAAGATCACATTTCATGTCTTTCTGAGGCTTCATTGATACAGTTCTAGTAAAAAGTGTTAAAAATAGCATGTAACTTTAATCAAACATTATAAATGAACATTGAGAAGCAAGATTTGTTTTTCTTTTTCAATTTCCTGAAACTTACATTTTTACAAGGTTTTTGCCCAACAGGAGTGGTATGTACACACTCATATGTCACACAGCCATGATCAGCCTTGGAATAAACTATTGATTTAAAAGTGTAGCTCACTCTGTAACTCTTCCAACTAGCAAATCCTTATTCACCCTTCAGAGTCTGTCAGGACTGAATATGTAAGCAGACAAGTAAGCACAATCACTGGGGACACTGCTGCTTCCCTGTCCCTGTCACTCTGTCACACACAAACTCCCACATGACTCTGTCTCACTCTCTGGCACACACAGACATGCTGACAGTCTCTTACAGGTCAGGTCAGGGACACTTTCTGCTTGTCTACTATATTCAGTCTTGCAGGGGTTGACTGGCTGCTGTCTAGTTTTTAAATCATTAATTCTTTTATATCATAGTTTGTTAATTTTCTTTATTTAAATAATGTTAAAACACGACATATAGCTACACTGTATTCAAAGACGTAAACATTTATCTTAGAGTCTGACATGAGACTAAACTATTCCTGTTTAGGTCAGTTAGAAAAACCAAAAACAGTTTCTCTTTGGTAAGTACCCAAATGTTGAGATAGAAATGTTTTTTTACTCACTTAAAATTCAAAGTGTTACATACTTACATACATCAGGATTACTACACCTTTAAACACCTTAGGAAAGCCCAGATTATATTGCCATTGTTTTGCATGCATCTGATGGGGTAATTCAAAAAATTTGAGTTTACTTAACCTGTGGAGGGATTTTAAGGGAAAGCCTCAAATACATTGCTTCTTTTTATGACATCATGAGAAAATCTGAATAAATCAGCCAAAATATCAGGAACAGAATGATGGTCCCTCTGGATCATTTGTGAATAAAATTAGCTAATGTAGTCAAAGAATTATATGCAAAAATAAACACTGTGGGAATGTTCAGATATCATGCCTTTCAGGAAGAAGTTTCCAGAGATTAATGTGTTGTGGAATGAAATGTATGTATCAGTTCCAGAACAAAAGTAAAAGACCTTATGAAGATGTAGGTCTAAGCTGATAAGACATTGTTATTATTCACAGTTAAACAAGTCTTGTATGGCCCTCAAAGTCATTAATAAGAAAACATGTCTTGATTTTCTTGTTGTTTGTTTCGACAATTTCCTTGTTGCTTATTTATGTTTGTTAAGTCTTGCCATGTTCGGTTAATTTCTCTGTGTTAATTGTTGCTAAAGAGGTGTTTCCATATTAGTTCTTTCCTTTGTGTTTAGTTTCTTAGTTATTCTTGTGTTCATTTTAATTTATTTCTCTTAAATTATTGCCAGGCTTCTTCCAGTTTGGTTTGGAGATCCTTGAGTCTTAGTTCAGCTTCCTCTGTGTTAATCGGTCTCCTCCCTCTGTTTCCCAGCTTTTTCCCTGCTACAGCTGTACCACATTTTCTCTGATAAGTCCATCTAGTTCTTTTGTCATTTCCCACCTCTGCCTCAGCATTTAAATTCCTGGTTTTCCTTAGAGAGGGCAGAAATGAAAAGGTGTGCATGAGCCAAGTGTTTAACAAATCTGACTAAGTTACACCAATTCTGTCAGGATCAATGGGCCAATATTCCAGAAAAATACTGTGAGCATGATTGGCTAAACATTTGACCCAGGTGATACAGTTTAAAGGCAATGCTACTAAATACTAAATAAAACTCTGTAAACCTCTGAATTCAAATTAAGTAAAATATATATCTTCTCTTTTATTCTTATGGCATTTAGCAAATAGAAACCATTTCGGTAATCCTAACTCACCTAAAACAGGAAAAATTTTGTTTAATTTATTATCAGACCTTGGGGAAAAAAAGGTTATGCTTTTTACACAGTGTATGTAAATCTCATTTCAGTGATAAACTTCTTGATTACTTCCTTCCTTCTTTGAATTTTGGGTTCACAAAAAAACATAATCCAAAGTAAAGTTGACCTAATTTCAGACACTACTGTCTTTAACCAGAAAAAAGAAAGGCTAAAATAATCAACAATGTCTTGCTCTTAATCTGCTCATTCCACAACAAAACAATATTTATTAAAGTACCATGAAGTGCTGCTTTTTTTGCTTCGCTTAGTTCATATTGATCTATCCTTCGAGCACATGGTGAGAAATTTTTCAGCCCCAGAGTTGCTAGTTGATAAGTGATGTTTACACATACTCTAATGCTATTTTAACCTTTTTGCTCCTGTTCTCGGCCAAGGGCTAATAACAGTCCAAGAGTCTTGCCTTCACTTACACTACAGTTTCAAATCATCTGAAAGGATTTGTCATTGATCCTAGCCTTGGGCCAAACAAGGTCTTCTCTGAGTATGAGATATACTGCTGAAAGTCTCCTTTTAGGGATACACTCCTGAAAGCCAAACATTAAAGATTTGTCCAAGTAGCTGCAGCTTAAAAAAAACATCTAAAATACTCTTTAAGAAAACTCTTGGTCTCCTTTTACCCTATGGTTTAAGAAAAAGAAACAAACAGGCAGTTGCCATCATGGGATTTCAGTGAAGCACAGTGGCAGGCTGCCTTGTTGCTAGGAGAGTTTTGATTAATGCTGCAATCTGTAATTTGTGCCTGATTTTTGCTTGTGTGCACCCTCTCACAGCTGTACTAAAATGAAAAGAATGTATGCTACTTAGCACTTTGTTTTTGCCAAAAGTCAGCCTTGTTCGATCATCAGAAATGCAGATGCTAACATAGGTCTCACTCATTAGCATAGATAAAATATGTCTCCAAAAAATATGTCTCTTTGACCCTTCCAAAGATAGTTAATACTAATGTTAATATCTAATGTAGCCTTACAAGAAAATCTGTAAACCACTGTACTGTAATGTAGAGTAAGGGTGTTGGGAAATTTGCTGTGTTGACAACAAATGTTGTTAAGCCCATACATAAAACTAAGACAACACTACTTGGTACTTTTTTGATTCAAACATGTAATTATTTATGTTTGTGTGTTTTCCACATTAAAGCTGCAGTATGTAACTTTAATGAAAAATATGTTTTTTACATATTTGTTAAAACTGTCACTATGTCACGACAATATGGTATGAGACAGATAATCTGTAAAAAAAAAAAAAAAAAAAAAATCAAGGTCCTCCACTTCCTCCCTACTATTACTATCTGCAGAAATGCGCTGCTCCTGGTCAGAAACAACCAATCAGAGCAAGGAGGAAGGTCTTAGCGCTGTCAATCACACTCGTGTATGAGCTGCTCAATGTGCTAATGGTGGAGAAACAACTTACTGTAACAGGAAAACTGTTTATCCACCATCATTGGTGGCCATCCTAACTAACCTGAACATTCACGACCGGCTCTGCTGTTGGGAAGATGCTGTAGTGTAGAAGAGAGCAAGGGGGAGGGAGCGAGCAGCATGTACATGAGCATGATTGACAGTGCTAAGACTCTCCTCCTGGCTCTTATGGCACTGATCACAAATGACATCAAAATTCTAAATTTAGTGGCTGTGTATGTCTGTCTATTATATATGTCTATGGTAAAGCATATGTAGTGAATTGTACTAGTAAAATCCTATTCTCAACAGAATTATGGTAATGATGCTTTGGTGTCTGCCGGAGTGACTTGTGATATGGTGCTCATGAGCATATGATGGGAGGGTTTTTTTTAATTCCATTTCCTAAACACCAAACGAATGCTGAGAAATACCAGTGCTGGATACGAGTTTGTTAACAAGAGGGGTTTACTGGAGAAAATGTGACCAAAGACACCTATATATGCTCTCTATATTTCATCTGTGGAAAGGGGCCAACAATTGAGTTTCCAGACCCAATACCAGGGACCGCAACATCTGTGTAGTCATGTTTATATGTCTTTTTCTAAGCAGAATGAAAATCTCAGCATACAATACATGACATCCCTCATTTTGGAATCGTAAACACGCTGCACACTGCAACACAGGACATTAAGACATTCGTGAGTTTACCTTAGGAGGCCAGTGGCGCTTAGATATGTGTGAAAATTCTGAATGAAAGTATCAAGGCTATAGGTCCTTATTTTAATTTTTGCTTCCCTTTAAAAACCCCACCAAAAAAGAAGTAACTTTTGAGTAACTGCATGCCGGCATCTGTAAAAACAGAATGAGTTGATCAGCGTATTTATATGAGGGTTAAATAAGCAATATTATAATTTCAAACACAGTAATATATATATATATATATATATATATATATATATATATATATATATATATATATATATATATATATATATATATATAGAGAGAGAGAGAGAGAGAGATAGATAGATAGATAGATAGATAGATATGGTTTTTCTCCGTATTAGCTATAATTTTATGCAGATTCAGCAGGGTTCTTCCTCACGTTTGTTGAGAGAGGTGTTGACAGGCTTGATCAGGACAAACTGGAGACATTTTGAAGTTATCTGGCATGGTCAGATCACATACTCCAGCTTTAACCTTAAGCAACAATAGCTGAAAGCTCCAGGTCGACTTGCCCCTTCACCAATTTGTACTAATTTTACACTAGTCTTACCTTGTTTGTTTACCTACCTACATTATCCACATGTAAACAAACATTTTATGTGGTTATGATATTGGATTCTTTCTTTTTTGCTACTTTCAGCTGCTAACTCACTAAGTTTAAATTGCACATAGATGGGACAAACGTCTTTGTAAAGAACAGACTTTGCACTTTGAAGTAAAATCTCACTTGTGGGGTTTGCTCAGTATAGTGGTACCAGCAGCACAAAACAGCTCCAGCTCGTCCAGTGGAATCCCAAAGCATTACCAGACCAGCTGAGAAACATAGTCCCTCCAGCGTGTCCTGGGTCTTCCTCTGGGTCTCCTCCTGGTGGAATGTCCCTGGAACACCTCATCAGGGAAGCGTCCAGGAGGCATCCTAATCAGATGCCCGAGCCACCTCAACTGGCTCCTCTTGACGTGGAAAAGCAGCGACTCTACTCAGAGTACCACTCCTCTAAGAGAGAGCCAAGACACCCTGTGGAGGAAACTCATTTCGGCCGCTTGTATCCGTGATATCATTCTTCTGGTAATGACCCAAAGCTCATGACCATAGATGAGGGTAGGAACATAGATCGACTGGTAAATCGAGAGCTTTACTTTTTGACTCAACTCTCTCTTTATCATGACAGACCGGTACAGTGCCCACATCACTGCTGAAGCAGCACCAATTCGTCTGTCAATTTCCCGCTCCAGTTTTCCCTCATTCGTGAACAAGACCCTGAGATATTTGAACTCCTCCACTTGGGGCAGGACCCCCCCGACCTGGAGAAGACACCCTACCCTCGAAGGCTTCAGATTTGGAGGCACCGATCTTCATCCCTGCCGCCTCAGACTCAGCTGCAAACTCCTCCAGTGAGAGTTGTAGATCAAAAACGGATCCCCTCAACACCTTGGTTGTGCCTAGACATTCTGTCCATAAAAGTTATGAACAGAATCATTAACACAGGGCACCCTTGAAAGATTCCATCCGTCACCAGAAACGAGCCTGACTTACTGCCAGCGATGTGGAACAAGCTCTGACACCGGTCAAACAGGGACCTAACAGACCATACAAAGAATCTGGTACCCCATATTCCCGGAGTATCCCCCACAGGATTCCTCGAGGGGAGGTCAAACGCCTTCTCCAAGTCCACAAAGCACATATTGGGTGAATTTCCATGTCCCCACCAGGACCCTGCTGAGGTTGGAGAGCTGATCCAACATTCCACAGCCAGGACAAAAACCACTCAGCTCTTCCTGAATCTGAGGTTTGAAATAAATATAGAAATAATTTATTAAATATAAAATTAATTATATGTGCTTCAATTAAATGTTTTGATTTCATTTTTAAAACTAGATATAATTATTTCATGATTTAATAAATTATTTTATGTTCCTGTGCTGGAGTGCATCATGAATTCATTTAAACTGTCAACTTCATCCATTAAACTCAGTGGGCGGGATTAGGGGTGCTTCTATAGCGCTTCTGTAGTTGGTATAACTTGGTCTCCAGTAATGACACCTTTGGAAAGGAGGTGTGACCCACGACATGCCGTGACCATACATTTGGCTCTCATTTCCACATAAATCATCTGATCTGGATCAAACTTACCATGATGGATAGAATAGCCCAACCCCTAAAAGATATTTATGCAACTATTTGGTAGGCGCAGCCTAATTCCTTCATGGCGCCCCACTAGTAGCATTAAAACAATGAGTCTCAAGCCATGCTCTTACTGACAATTATGAAATCTGGTACAGGTGTTGTGTGACAAGACCTTCAAAAAAAGTCCCTTGGATCCATCAGCCATTCTTGTCCATAGCTTTCATTTTGTGCCTTTTACACATATAACTGAACTAACTCTTCCTAGAGCAGTGTTTCTCAGTTCCCATCCTTAGTGACCTCTGTCCTGCATATTTTAGGTGTTTCCCTTCTGCCACACACCTGACTGAATAAGTTGGTGATTAACAGGCTTCTGAAGCACTTGATATCATACAGAGGAGGTTATGTACTCATTTGAATCAGGTGTTCTGGAACAGACACACATCTAAAATTTGTTTTTAAATGTTTCTTACATATAAGACACATCTTACATCTTGCATATACATTATGCTTTTAAGATCTCACCACACCAAGGGTCTTTCATACTAACATATAAGTTTGGGGTTTTTTTGTTTTGTTTCTCGGCTGGCCTGGGAACCCTTTGGCATTCCCATGGAGAAGCTGGCCCAAATGGCTGGGTAGAGGGAAGTCTGGGTTTCCCTGGTTAGGCTAATGCCCCCTCAACCCGACCCCAGATAAGCAGAAGATACTGGATGGATGGATTTTCAAAGTACTGCATGAAATCTACATTAATCCTTTGCCACCAAACTGGAAGTAGCTTCAGCTTCCATCAAGAAGGTACTTCTCACTGGATTTAAATTGAGCCTGAGTGAATGTAACATTGAGGTTTGCTCATTGTACTGCCAATTGGCGACATGCTGAATTTATTGGCATACTCACTGGAGGCATTGAGGTGGCAGTGCAGAACTCTCGTGGTCGCAACACATGCCTCTGTGGGTTGCTCAATGCTGCTTACAGCCTTAATGTTTTTGTTACATTTCCATATAATAGCTTGGACTTTGAATTATGTTTGGTTTGTGTAGCAAGGTTTGATGGAGGCTTTCAATTGAGTTTTTCACCGACATTTTAATGGGCTGTATGTTATGTGAGGATTGGTGCTTTCTAACATTAACATAAAAATTATGTACTGCATGTGTCTGATGCAGTCCACTGGAAAGTGGGCTATCATACTGAAGCACTGATAGCACATCAGTTGTGTATTTGAAGATTTTATAGGTAATTTTATGCTGTGGTTGGAGAATGTTGTCTGGCATGGAAATACCAGGATGTTGTGTACTGAAGTGTTATTTCTGATCATAAAACATAACTAGGTTACCGTTATTTCTTAAACCTAAAATCATACCTGATCTGCTCTTAGCAGTGTTGTTAATCTTTTTGAGAAGCGAATATTTTTTTTTCTGGTGGTCGGTTTTAGCCCAAGCACAAGGTGTAAGTATTATTCTCCATTAGCTATTTATTGAGAAATTTAACTGATAACATTTACAGGTTTTTCTGTGGTTTTTGTCAAATTTAGATGCTGGATTCATCTTGCTTCCTCAACTGTTGGTAACTGATGGGAGATAACCCTGTTATTACAGAAACAGTCATGTTTGACATTGGGTGGACGCACCTGTTGAATCTTCAAGTTAAGCTTTGTCTTTTTTGAAGGGGCAGCCAACCATACAACAGGCAGTAATGTTTAGAAATGTCTGCGTTTTAAGACATGTCCATACTATGTGATTATTAAAACAGAAAGAAAATAAATAAATAAGCTGAAATGCAAACTACTTAAGCTAGCTACTTAGCCTTCAAAACAAACCGCTTTTGTATTGGATTTTACTGGAAGTTGTGAACACAATCAATCCTACAACAATACTGCATGGAATAAAGTGTATAACCCCATTATATTACAGTACATTGAGCAAATGATTGAAAATCGCTTTATAACACAGGTTTATTAAAACAGGTATGAATTCCTACCCACATTGGGCAAGAATTGACAAACAATTATTATGAAAAAAATCCCAAACTGCACAAAAACAAGATGGCACAGCCACAAAAAGACCAGCAGCCCATAATGCAAAGTTAAATCTCTCATACTTTGAAGCATTTTTACAGATTATATTTGTGCATTATTACATTCACAGAGTTTGATGTCATGTTACTTTTTCATAAAACAAACAGCTAGTTTTAACAATGGTTAGAGTTTTTGGGCCTGTCTTTTAGGATTTCAGTGTTACAGGGCTATAAAGCAGCTCAGCCAATAAATTCTGGTTTGTGATGGCTCTATCATATGATTAATCTAGCTGTATAACGTTTCATAATCATATAAAAAATATCAGATGGCATACTTTATGCCATACATAGATGTTATCTCAATGGTATATGTTAGACTTGATGCTGTGGATGCTGTAACTTGATGCTAAAATTAATATTGCAAAACTGAGTTGATTGTAAACCCAGAAGAAAAAAAGAAGCTCCACAACAGAGAAAATAGGATAAATTCACAGTCAAGCAAACAATCAGATAACTGATTAGTTAGAAATTCAAAAGACACAAAGCTAATTTCAGCCATTGTCCATCTCATAACATCACAAGAATGATTTGATCTTTACCAGAGGGCTATTCTACAAAGCAAGATTTGAACCTTTGTCTGCTATATTTCTGTATTTATGCTTCTGTATCATCCATTATGCCCCTTGTGTTCAAAGATATTCAGATATTTTCTACCACATTCTCACTTGGTATCAATTACGTTCTGTTAGGGCAATTTAATATTAACTCTGAAAAACAAGAGGGCTGCCAATGATTCCTTGCCCTGAGGGAAAAACGCCCAAATAAATTCCCACTGAAGGCCAGGTTAGGAGAGATGGAGACAGTCAGAGGTTAGCAGATGCTGGTAGGTGTTGGCCAACAGCTTACAGTTCCACCAGAGACAACAATCAGCAACCAGAGCACTTAGGTCCTCGAGTCTAAAACCCAGCACATGGCACACATTCTTTGTCAAGGCTTTATTGAAACATCTACTGTACGGCTCATGAGAGACCTTTGCATCAACAAACCCTGTGCCAGACCATCAAAGAAATATAAGTGTTAGTTCTTTTAAAGCATGACTATGTTGTTTTCTGTGTAAGAAGGCTGGACAAATGTAGAGAGGGGTGTTTCTAGGATGCCAGCATCTCCTCTTGACACTAAAGGAAGTGTTGTAAGCATACTTGGTGAAATATTGACGAAAGTAAGAGCTCACTTGACAACCTTAGTGACATATCTGTCTAGTATCCTGAAAAATCTCATAGCTGCACTTTTGGTATTAAGATATCACCGTAGTATATCTCAATAAGTGATTGATAGTCACTGATGGCACACTAAACTCCTACAATCATGTATGGACAGAAATAGATAAAAGCAAAAACCCTTGCATGCCACTTTTTTCTCAGTCTATCTCTGTAGCTGAAGTCTTAAAATTGGCAATTAAAGAGGCAGGGCATGTTGACCACAATTAAGCACAGTAGTCTTGTAAACTGTGACCACAAACCATCACATATGCCCATGAGCTATCAAGTAAAAGGTTTAATAAAGCTAAAAAAAAAAAAAAAAAACAAGGCATACTCAGCTTTGTTTTAACTAAGGCTTGCTGTGGTTCAAAAGGAGTTTCTACTGGTCAGTCCTACACTTTTTGGCATCCAGCATAATGTATACAGACATTAAAGTTGTTTAAATGTGATAACTGATTACATTTTGTCAAACTGAGGTAATGCAATAACTGTGATAATGGACATGAAAGTTAAAACCCTGTTTTTAGGCATTTGGAGAATCTAAGAATATTGGCAAATATAAATGATAACCTTGAAGTGAGGATTCTTTTTGAGCAGAAACATTGGAGAAGTATTATGTGGTTCATGAAAATATGGCTGCAG
Source organism: Anableps anableps (assembly GCA_014839685.1). Lineage (NCBI taxonomy): Eukaryota > Metazoa > Chordata > Actinopteri > Cyprinodontiformes > Anablepidae > Anableps > Anableps anableps. Next base: position 35,836,367 of record CM026065.1, on the reverse strand, counting down.
GAACATTTTCCAGCCTACATCAACAGTCCCCTCTTCATTTAAACTCAGACAGAGTAACGTAAGACACCAGTAACGTGCTTGTTAATAACACATGGGTATAAAAAACATCAAGTTTCAATCTGAAATGATACCAAGATCATTTGTTTGCCATGACTGATTAACTATTGTGACATTCTATCCATGTTGAATATCAAAGAGTTTAATGGTACTCTGTGCTAATGCTGTAACATTAATATGTTGTCGTAGTTTTGGCCTGTCTTTGAATACAACACCACCATGACGACATTTTATGGTAAATGTAGGTTTCCCAGACCTTCCTCTTCCCAGCCACCTCCTCTGTTCCCAAACCAGCTGTAAGATATGCTGTCTCCAGGAGGTCATTACCAACAGCTCATGATCATAGTTGAGAGTTGGAACAAAGATCTTTTCCAACAACCTTTCATCTCAGTCACTTTCACCATAACAGACTGGTAAAGCATGTGCACTGTTGCAGAGACTGCCCAAATCTGCGTATTGATCTTCTGTTCCATTCTACCCCCCACTTGTGAATGCAACCTTAAGATACTTAAGCTCCTCTATCTGAGGTAGTATGCTCACAAATGCTATCCTCAGTTCTGACCAATCAATGGATATTACCATTTTTTAATGTGCAAGGCATTATATGAACTTTAAAATACTGTCTTACATGTGTAAGTTCAAACTGATTAGTTATATTTATATAAGAATAGGTTTTCTCTAAATTCTTCTTCTGTCGCCAGTTTTTGAATCTACACAGGTTTCTCTGTAACAATGTTTAGTTTAAAATTAGAATTTCTGTAAGTGCAGTGCTCCTTAAGCTATGTAAAAGGCAGCACATTTATCTTAATGCCAGAACTGGCTCAGGAAGAGACCTCGACACTGGGATTTCAACTCCGGCTCATTTTTGAATTAAAGATGGGTGCTCCATCTCTTGCCCAATGACCACTGAAGACAGAAACTATCCCTCTTGTGACTCTGCAAGTATAACTAGGTGTGAACAATAGATGGCTGTATAGAATACCTTTGTACCCACAAAGTTGAATAAATAAAGTTCAAAACTGTTTAAATACTAGTTTTGCAGACACTTGTCATGTGGATTTATTTGTTTGCCAAATACTTATTTAAATGATGGGCGGCTGTAAAATATGATGTTTACATTGTGTGTAATACATCTTTTAATGCGTTTTAAAAACATGGCTACCAGGGAAACATCCCTGCTCTGACCTCTGTTTCCACTGTAAACTTCTGTCACTACTATCATACTAAATTTCTATAAAACTCCATGGGAAATCAAAGCATCTGTTGATCTTTCTGGATGAACAAGTGTTAAGTTTTCATACATCAACAAGGACAGGAATTTTTTAAAATATGACTAATGGAGCTGATCAAACACACATGCAAGTATAAGACATCATGCAAATATACTAATATACAATGGTGTTTGATTAACATGACAGTTTGTTGAAGTGAATCTTTTTCGGTAAGAAGTCATTTTACTTTCGACAGTGTCATACTTAAAATGAGAAGCTATGGGGCCGTTGAGCTCAAGCTGTTTGAAAATTGAGAAGCTGACAAACCTTTAACATCTGTAAAATTGAAGATACGCTATCAGAGTAAGACTGCATGCCATGAAATCCTAACAGATGCATGAGGAGCAGACTGTGTGTCAGCGCAATAAACACAGATGATAAAATCTTTTTAAATTCTAACTGCTCATCGTTTACTGTCAATATCTTGCGATGATAGAGCTGATGATGAAATTCCACTGCTCTGATGAAATCAGAAATCCAGCCGAGCAAAGTTTGTTTGACTCCAATGCTAAATCACTAAATCATTATAACCCCAGGTTACACCAGTCTCGGAGTACTAACCCTTGCCCGTCGAGAGTGAAAGACGAAGGAGAACTGAAAAAAAAGCTGTGAACCTAGTATTGTGTCGAATATGAATGAAAGCTTTTGTAAAGTTAAAGTTGCCATTCGTTTATATCAGTATTTTAGTCCAAAACCTATTTTCAGTATAACTTTTGCTACAAATTAATAAAGTTAAGGTTACTCTAACTGTGGTTCCAATCTTTATATGCATTAAAAGATAGAATTCAAGGATGAGTATTGATCTCCTTATTTTTTTATGAGACAACATGCATATGGATATAATGAAGATATACAGCTACAAAACTGATATTATTATGCAAATGTAAAAGTTCCAAACATAGATACTTTCTGTTTTTTTCAAATATTAGCGATCTAGATAGTGCTGCTCCTACTGGGCTATACAGATGGCAAACACACAAACAGCACAAAATTAAAATAACTGGCCTTTCTTTTTAAAAAGCTGCATTGTGAAATAACACTTGTTAACACAGCATGTTACATATCAGTTAATAATTTTCAAAAGCAATTTCACCTGATTAAAAGAAAAGGAAAAAGTCTGATGTTGTCTGGGTTTTTGATTTGGTGGTAACTTCAATTAAAAATGACTGTAACTGTTTTAACATTGAAGCTGCTCCTCTGCAGGGCAGACAGTTGTGAATGTAAAAAATACACTGAAATAAAAACATACTGTATTGTTATGGTGACTGTCTTTAATGGAATCTACCCATAGTTTCTTCAATATGTCACAACAATTAATCCCAGTTGCCTTAAAAAATTAAATAAAAATTGTGGGAAGCTGTCAGAGAATCTGACAGCTACATGAGAGGAAAAGTGCCAGTAAGGCTGTGAGGTAAGTTGGAAGAAATGCACACTTGAATTTTCTTTTATTAATATGAGAGTATACTATTGTAAACAATATTCAGTGATTTTTACCTCAGGTAAAAATTGCTGATCTGAATTATAAATTCAATATGTCATCTGTCAAAGCACATTAGAACCTTAATCCTAATCATTTTGAATGTGATTGAATAAAATTCATATTATTGCATGTGATGTTGGTGTAAAACTGATTGTGGGTGCAATTTCTGATAAGAAAGCAGAAATTACGGTAAAGCAGGCTTTTTTTCCCTCTAATTTTAAATTAGCTTTTTTAAAAAAAAAAAAAAAAAAAAAAAAAAAAATCTGTTTTGATGATCTCAAACTTACAGACATGTACCATAAGTTCTTGCAGTATTTGTGCTGTTCACAGCTGCACCTATAATTAGAGGTGGGTAGAGTACCCAAAATTGTATTCAAGTAATAGTAGCACTACGTCAATATAATAGTTAGACTTCTACTTATACTCAAGTGAAAGTCCAAGAAATTGCTCAAGTAAGAATGAAAAAGTATTTGGTAAAAATGCTACTCAATTACAGAGTAATACAAATACAGACATATAACATGATTACAAAATAGCAAATTGAGGCAGAAGAATCACTTTCCAAAATTTTTTTTTTCAATATAAAATTGATTAAACTAATATAGTTGGGAATATATATGTATGTTAGAGCAGGATCAAATACTTCCAGTGACAATATATGGTGTTTACTGCATCTTTTTCAGTTTCACCTCAGCAGACACAAACTAACATCAGAACAACAAAGCTTGTGTTCAAACAGGAAGTCTCACTTTAACCTGTACCTGTGTGTCAGCATCTGGTGCATTTTTGGTTAAAACGTTTTTGTTCTTCAATTAATGAAGTTAATCACAGTGAGTAGAATATCCAGAAATTTCATTCAACTAAGAGTAGTGACACTTCATAGTAATATTATTCAAGTAAAAGTAAAAAGTAAGGTGTAATAACATTACTCCTAAATGTACATTTTTTCCAAAAAGTTTCTCAAGTAAATGTAACCCAGTAAAAGTTATTAGTTACAAGCTCTGCCTTTAATCACTTAGGGCTTTATTAATGGCTTCAAAAAGAGTAAAACATATGTTTTCCATTGACTGCTGATTCAGTGTCTGTCATCAGCTGCCACCTGCATTTGGAAAAATTGCTCTCTCCTTGCTGGACATTAACATCAATTTATGATCAAGAATGGATTGGGTAGCCTGTCAGATAGATAACCAATCAAACTGAAATAGAGCATGCTATCATCAGAAATGGGAACTTTTCATTGTTGTAGTTTGTACTGACTAGCTTAAAAATTTAATCATTAATGGATCTCTCACTGGGGTTTGTTGGAAACCCTCAGCTTGGATAGGAAACTTGAAATTAAGTGGCTTGGTGCTCATCAGCCCTAAGACAGATGGGTCAGTCAAACAAATGGTTAAAAAATATGTATTTTGTGATTGATTCAGTTGGAAGAAGTGGCTAACTGTTAGCTAACTGGAGAGAAAGGCTGTTCTTTTTTTAATATTTGCTTTTTGGGAAGGATGCTGCTTATTTCAGGACTGACTATAATGTTCTACAACCTGTTGCTTACAGGTTGTTTCCCTGTAAGCAACATAACAGCCAAGTGGAGGATAATAGACCAGTCACAAATCAGCCATGTTAAAACCACGTGACAAAGTTTGCACAGATAAAGTATCACTATGTTGCTTTAAACTTTGGTGAGTGAAAGGAATTTTTTTATTGGTTTAACTTGTCTGTACAGTTCTTTTAAAGGCATTGGTCACACCACTGTTCTCAGAAGCTTTAAATTCTTAGAACTTGAGCAGATAGATAACTGAGCTATTATATGTACATAACCAGAGTCCATTTCTTAAGGTCATCATCCCAATTTCTAAAAAAATGAAAGCACAGTTATGATTATATTATGCCATCTAAGGTGCATAAGTACATACTTTCTCCTTTACTCTGACTTTAGACTGTATGTCTACATGTATATAGCCTGGTCTGGAAGCTATATACATAATTCACACAAAATATCATGAGTTACCAGAGAAGTTGAATTAATAAAATGTTGCTTTTTAACATTGTTACCATAATACATGGTACAGTGTTTGCACAAACAAGGAATATAATATGTATTTTATGATCATTTAACTTTCTAGGCCATACTGTTTCAAACCAGTCAAACTAGTCTTTTGCTTGTATGGAATCATTGCGTACTATTAGTAGACTTTTGTATTTCCTTTTCAGTACACATTTTCATCAAAAGCAGTACATTTGCTGATTTGATACTCAGAGACAGAGACCTTGAAGAGGTCACTGGTCCAATGCAGGGCCAACAATGAGGCAAAGAGTCACAAACAGCATATATACACATATATCTAAAACCAATTTATATAAATCATGTGGTTCTGACTGTAGAGGAAACTATATTTTCTGGAGAAAAACTTCCATATTTTTTATGCTTAAGGTACTGTACAAATATTACTTAATTTGTTAAGTTGTTTTAATCAGTTTAATTGATGGATTGTTGTAATGTGATATTTTATATGTTCAGTTTGTCATGGAAATATTCTTAGTGCTTGCTGTTCAGGGAACATTGGAGGTGTGTTTGGGGGGTTGGGTCAGGATGGAAAGCAGCATGTAATTTGTGTAGGTGCAGTTCAAGTAATGTGAGCCATATACCTCTAGTGTTATTGCATTATTACTTTCTGCATGTCAAAAGTCATTCTATTTCAGAGAGAGAAGCACATTACCCCCTATCAGATTAGCTTTCTAAGGTCAACTGGGTAGATGACAAACTCAGCTCTTTCTGGGTCATATTTTGACATAATAAAGTATAATGAGCAGGGGAGAAAGAAGGCACTATAGGTTCCCCTAAAGTTTTGTTCCCAGTCACTTCAGTATGAACTGCAGGAATACTCCTACGAAAGTTGTTTTGTTATGAGTAATGTAATTCTTTGTGTTTAGCCCAGATTTTTAAGGCTTTGAACATCCCCTAAGGAGAAATGAATGTTCACACAGGTGTCAAAGGAACTACTCCCATATTCTTCACCAAGAGTTGTGGCAGTACTACAAACAACCTCAAAATGTAAATCGAATAAACATTTTTAACAATTCATAGATTTTAATGTTTTTTATTAGAAAATGAATTAAATTTATAGAAAGTGACAAAAAGTAATGTTGATTTTTCTTCTTCAATATATCTTCAGAACTTAATTTGACATACTTGATATAAACTTGAGGATCAAATCCTGACTGATGGTGACCTATTCATTTCTTAATTGTGCTCCGAGTTGATCAACTCCTTTTTGAGAACTGACGTCTAGTTCAGTTTGCTTAGGTAAAACTAAGCAAACTCTCTTTAGGTGGCATAACCCTTCTGCAGAAAAATTCTTAGTAGTAAACAGTCCTGCATGGCACTTGTTAAACACTCTTGGAAAGCTTTCTTCACTGTCACAGAATACCCTGCCAACAATTAGTTTGCGATTGTGATTAATGTATTAACCTTAGCTGTACTTGTTTATGAGACATTGATGCATCACCATTAATTTATTACTAATCCAAGCTAGCTTCTCCCCTTGGTGTGGAGTTTATGTGGGCCACAGGGACAACATTGGACTCTAGTGAGCATCCTTCCCTCTTGACCTCCCATTGGCTAGCTAACCAGCTGAGATGGTAATGTCCCCTTCCTACCTTCTGAGTTGCGGTTGCCACAGTGGGCTGGTGTCTACCCAACATGTTGGGGCTCTGGGGGCCAACCCACCCGCTAAAGGACGAACTCTTACCACCTGAACCATCATTACCGGAGGCCTGCATGGTGAAAAATAGCAGTGTGGATGGTTTGGGATTGGGGGGCACTCTGTGCCCTTCTTCTCATCATGTGTATCTTTGGATAGGGGGCTGCTGTGCCTGCGCTTCACTGACGACCTACCTCTGGGCAGGGCATATGTCTGCCTTGGGATATGACTGCTTTTGGGTGCGGTGTGTTGCTGTGTGTTTTTACTATTTTTGTCACTCTAAAAACTATATACCTCTAGGTGATAAACCCCCTTACATACACCAACTTAATGCAAACACACTTTTTCTACATACGTTAACCCACGCACACACACAGCGCCAATACACAAATAATCCAAATGGTTGAAGGGTCATACAAACATAGATTACGATTACAGCAATGTGGTCTGCCTAATTTGATGGTGGATGCAGTCTTGATTTAAAAAAGTCAACCACGTAATTAGAATTTCATTTTGAGATATCCTCATTTGTAAATGAAAACTGCCCTGGTACATGTAGGTAACCAGCTTCTCTTTATGCCATTCTTGAAATGCCATGAAAGGACGCATGAAAAAAGAAAAGAAAAATATGCTAAAGATGTAATGGAAGATTAGCCAAAGACTATGCATATGCATAACACGGACACCATGACAGCATAGGCAGGGTGTAAAACAACTTCAAGAGAATTACTTAACTCAGAGAGAAATCTTTCTAAATTAAGATGAGTTAGCAGTATGGTGAAGAGCAGCTCAAGCAGTTCATTTTCGAAGGAGTTTATACAGTCTTCTTAGGGCAATCCAGGAGTGGAAAGGGCACTTTTGTCAAGGTGTTTTATGTTTATTTATAAGACTTAAACAAGTTCTGATAAATAGCAGGATTTTAAATGACGTTCATGAATCCTTAAACTGAGTTTGACTGAGAATATGAAGTAGAAATGACATGAACTCCAAGTTTCGTATATCTTGCTGATGAAACTTAAGCACCCTTTAACCTAGCAAAGGCCTTAGCTATTTAATGTGGCATTGTTTTGGAATTGGCACTTAAATTTTGGCAGCTATCCCTCAGAATAAAAAATTCTGATATCATGACAACACAAGTTGAATCAGTGACTGCAACCATATCAGTACCTGAGGCACCCACTGAACCTTAATCCCTGACATTTCCAATGGTCTGCCTCACATTCAAGATTTGACTTGTTAAAATGCTGTTTTAGCATATGCCAGACACATCTGCCTGTCTATTCATTTCCAGGTTGTACTGTAATGTTACCGCTGTCTCTGACAGTGAAGTATTTTGTGTTGCAAATAAGTATTTAATGTTGTAAAATCTTTTGCCAAACCCATAGAGACATAGAACTTTATATTTTTTCCTAGAGCTTCTGGAATGCTTTTGATCTTGGAATATTAACAGCAGCAACAAAGAAAACACCAGACACTGGATATTTAAAGTAAGAGAGCTTTCACCCATCATTTCCTCAGGAAAATCCTGGGCTGAAATGTTAAAAAACTTTCTCTTATTTTATGGTAGTTAGTGACAGATCAGCACATTATATTTAATAAACTACATCTGCTATTAGCAGAGGTTTAAAATAATAAAAAACTGTAATATTAGTAAAAAATAATTTTGTTTTTCTTTTCTTCTTACATTCTGAGGTTGACAATATTATTTGACAAGGTATTACTAAAACTGAACATACATTATCTTCCCAAAAGCATTGGCTCTCCCCCCAAATTATTGAATTCAGTTGTAACCACTTCAAGGCCCACAGGTGTAGTAAATACAGTATTCAAGCATACAGACCTCTCCTACAAACATTAGTGGTGTCATTCATGGAGGAAGCAAATAGGAACAACAGCAATTGTTCCAATGAAATGTACTTTTACTGCCAAAGCAGGCTGAAGACAATTTTAAAAATGTGTATGGTCAATAGTCTTTGGAACAAGTTTGATGATGGCCCCTTCCAGTTCCAATATGACTGCATACCAGTACACAAATGAGGTTCATAAGCATACAAATGTGCAAGTTTGGTGTGGATCAATTCAGCTGGTCTGCACAGATCTCTAAACTCAACCTGATACATCACCTTCAGGATGGAGCAGAGCAGACATTATGAGGTAGGCCTTCTTATCCAACATCAGGCTGACATCATAACTGTTCCTCTGGAAGAATGGTCAAATTATTCCTTAAGATAAATTCTAAAACTGGTACCAGCTATCATGGTAGAGTTAAAACTCCTATAGTTGCTAAGGGTCCACCAATACCACATTAAAGTGTTTGTATTAAAATGGGATCTCTTTAAATTCCATGTGCTGTTGTGGAAAAAAGATTCATTTATCCAGGCACTATTAAGGTAAAAAGCACTCAGGTTTATTAGGAATCTTACACAAGATAAGCACAGAGTGTTTGAATTGCTCCGCCAGCATGTCAGCTTTGACTTAGAGTTCAGAACATGTCTTTTTATACCCAAGGAGAAAAGTAGTGCAATAATTTAACATAAATCATAAGTTCAGACAGTAGTGACTTTAGAAATTTTCCATAACAGTACATATAAAAGAAAGTGACCCAATACTTATGGTAATGGATTGTGAGTTTTTCTGATCTTCTTTTACGATAGCTTTGCCTTATAGGTGAGTGTCCTGACAAAACAGTATTGCTTTTAAAATGAATATTCCTGCCTAGCACCACATTTTGAAATATATTCATGTAAATAAAAATTGGACATCATATGAAAATGTGTATGTGTATCCAATATTCAATATAAAAAAAACAGGTTCTGATAGTGCAAATTTGGCAAGAGACAGGAGGGAGACAACCTGGGGAAAGAAGTTGTTTTTTTGGCAGGAGGTTTTTGCAAATAGTGCTCTGTAGCACCAACCTAAAGGTAAAAGTCTAAACTGTTTGGGTGCAGAGATGTTAGATGTTTCTTTCCTGACCTGTACAAGTCCTGGATGGAGGGAAGGTCAGTCTTATTGATCCTCTCTGCAGACCTGATTGTTTATTGCAGTCCGGCACTGTCCTGTTTTGTGACTGAATCAAATCACACAGTGATAGAAGACCACAGGACAAACTAAATAATAGCAGTGCAAATGATGACTTGCAGCTGTGGAAGCTCCTGTGATAGGTTACTTACACAAGAGCTCCCCCAATTCTTTTTATTGATTATTTTAGGTGTATGATTAGAACACTGTTAAAACATTGCTACTCAGTATTTTGAAGCAGATGAGCCCAGTTCAAACCTCAGACATTTAGTATGGTGTGCCTCTGACTGTTGGAATGAGAGTTAACCAAGATGAGACCCAAATAGCTGAGGCTTTTTTTTTTAAAGAAGAAGACTGTAGCAGATTACAAGTCTGGTAATAGGTTTCCCTATTGTCCCTCAAAACATTTTAAAATCAGCCATCCCACTTTACATATAGTGGTGGAAGTGTCATGTTTTGGGTAATGCAGCAGGACCTACTTAGCCCTCTAAGGAATAAACCATTAATTCTACCATGTATAAGTGTTATTATAGAAAATATGAGACCATCTGCAAAAAACATTAAGTGGAAGCAAAACTGGACCCTGCAACATGACAATGAACCAAAACATACCAGTAAAGCCATAAAGGACTGACTGAAAATTAAGAAATGTAAATGAATGTACATACAACAAACCACTGAAACATCTCACAGCTGAAAATGAGGAGTGGAGCAAACTTTCCTGAGACTAATGTCAGAGACTGGTAGATGGCTACAACAAGTGTCTCACTGAAGTAAATTTCAATCAAAGGGGGAAAGACTAACTCTTAGGTAAGGTGTACTTTTTTTCTAAACAACAAAAATAACTATTTTTTTTGTCAATATTTCTCAATAAAGATCTGAATATTTAATGGGATTTCCTTTTTACACATGACTGTATGACAGGTTTAGCAGTAATTCTTGGTATGCACCACCTTGTGATTCACAAACTAGCATGTTGTAATATGCCAAAATATTGTGCAATGGCATGTCTTAGGCTGATATCAAAAGACTCCTTTGGACAGAAAATCACGCAGGTCTCACATACTCTGTGGACTTTGTTAAGGACTTAAAAGTGTCTTATAGCACTGGGTTTTTTTGTTCCGAGTCGGATCTAAAGCACAGGGCAGATAAGGCCAGGCTTGCTTGTTGAAGTATTAAACGTCACTCTGTGTTGTAGCTGTGAGTGGAAGTCTCAGTCAGAACTGCATTTAAAGGAGATTGAAATGAGGATGGAACTATTTCATATTTATATGGGCTGAGGTTGTTTTTCTTAATTTTCTGTTCCTTAGAAGGTAACCACTTTATAGATTACCATGTCATATCTTTAAGAAGCTCCTCTTCGCATTTTAACATATCCAATATAAAATAAACAGAAAACTACCTGAAATGGGACCATGGATGTTCGTTTACATTGTTGCAAAACCCATACCATACTCTTCTGATGTTCTATTCCCAGCTACAAACATTTTCCAAACATATACAGTGAGGAGCTTCTTTAGTTGTCCTGACCTTTAAATGCAATAAACATATTGATGCCAGAAACAACATGAAGCCTTCAGAAGCCTTGCTGAGTTCAGGGCTTAGCTTAAACTATTGTGTTTGCCATATGGAGGATCAAATACATCAGTTTATGATTCACTTAACTGTGAATCATAAACAAATGGCTTATATAGTGATAAAATAGATTACCTGAATTTCACTGAGTTTTTTTCTAGATGTACACCACCAATTTAAATCTTTAAGAAAATATCTTGACACAACCTAAATATTCAAACTTTGTGACTGACTTTTACAGTGTAAAATAATATTTTTGCATATCTGGTTAAAGGTAGATGTCCAGTATGCATCTTCATGAGATTCCCAAATTGCATCTTGCTTTTCAGTGTGGAAGGTTATAACATTTAGAGTTAAAACCAAATATATTACAAATATTTCAGAAGGTCAGGTAGAATTTCCTAAATTGTTTCTATTTACTAAATACCAGAATAATGAAAATATTTTTTAGACAATTTAACTTTCTTCAGATTTAGAGGTTTCACATACATTTCTGTAATAGTTAATAAAATTGCTTGTGAGCTGCATGCTCTGGGTCAAATGTTTTGGATATCATTCCACAAGATACTGACAATGAAGTGATGAAATTTTAGCCCATTTTTCCTGACAGAACTCATAAAACAGAATGAGGTTTTTAGGCCATCTTACTCACACAGACCTTTTTGACCATCCCCACATTTTTTGATCACGGGACTGTGATCAGTGTTTTGTGATGACCACTCTAAACCATTGACTTCATTGTCTTGAAGACACTTTGTAGCTAATGAGATGCTGCTTTACTATTTTTACATTGTGTTTCCTTATAAAGCTATTTTGTGAATTGCACCAGTCCCTCCTGATGCAAAGAAGCTACCCCCCCAAACAAACACACACACACACACACACACACACACACACACACACACACACACACACACACATATGCACGCAAATGAAAGCTGGGATTATATTCTAAGGCTTGCGAGCTCCACCTTTTTCCTCCAAATGTAGCAATGGTCATTATTACCACAGGACATTCCTCCACCAAGTAGGGTATTTTGTCCCTGAATCTAGTTGGGAAACTGTGAACCTATATGTTGCTTTTGGAGGTTTGGCTTTTTCCGGAGTGAGAGGCCTTACAGTTCCATGTCCATTAAGGCCTTGTTTCACTGTAGATATTAACACTCTATAACCAGCAGTATCTTCACAATGTCAATTGCTTTAGTTCTAGGGTTGATATGCACATTTTACACCAAAACACATTTATTTTTGGGACACAAAATCTCCCCCCTGAACTATGTGATGGCTTGACACTCATGTGCTGTTTATATTAGCTAATTATAGTTTGAACTGATGAATATGGCACATTCAGACATCTGGAAATTGTTTTCAAGAATAAATCAGAATTCGGGAGGTTCACAATTCAGTTGCTGATGTTTGGCTGATTTCTTTTAATTTTCTCATCATGTCACACAAGGTAGCAGTGTGTTTGAGTTGTAGCCTTAAAATAAAATAGAAGATATATAGAAGTACCTCCATTTAACTCAAATGTTGTGAATTACCATATCAGAAGCTGAAAAAGCCATTACAACCTTATTTGGGATTTTTCAAACTCTTTTAAAGTATTGTTATCTTATCTAAACTTTTATATTTGAAGAAAGTGATTAAAGCACTCTCTTTCATCATTCTTGCATTCAGAAAAGAAATAGTTTAGAAAAAAATAGTTAATTTTAACTAGCCAAGTACAGGAACAGAATGACTTAATCTCACATAATGAGAAAATAAATGTATTCTTTTTAAATTATACAATATATGATGTAGCTGCTATGTATATACTATATGTATATTCTTGCTGACAAGTTTATTTTTCTTTGCATGATGTGTGTTCTTTTTTGTGTGTAGAAGTTACAAAATATGAAGAGATACAGCCATACAAAAAGGAAGGATCCCCATTGTGAATTTTTGGGGTTTAATACATAAATGACCTCCAGCCTCATAAACTTTCATAGTTTACTAAATTAAATTTGAATCTACAGAACCATGTATGCATGGACCTGAACACATTTACTTTGTACATGTACTGATCAATGTGAAATTGATTGCACAAGGGAATTCTGGACTTCAATGTAAATATGCAAAATAATTTTCTTCTCTTCATAATTAAAAAGGATGTCGACACATCTTAAGAAGACATAGATGAAGCTTCAGAATGAGGCAGATGCATTAAAAGACACAAACCAGACAAGCAGTTATGCCTTATAGTCAAAATCACACTCATCTGTTAATGTTATCTTAATTCATTTCATCTCATACTTACATGGATTACACACACTATTATCGTATTTGAACGCAGAGGTGCACCAGAGAAAGGGCAATTCATATTTTATGCATGTGTTTGTTGGTGTAGCTACTGAAAACAGAGACAGAGACCATCAACAGTTTGACAGAATGCTTGAAAACTGTTTTACCTTTTAAACAGCAAAAAACAGAAAGCCACATACTTGAGCCTTGGATAAGTAAGACAGAAGACCTGGGCCCATATTCTCAAAGATTTTCAGAGAGCTCCTGTCTTACCCTAATTTTTTTTTTTTTAAAACGTGTCCTGTCCAGCAGAATTGTCGTCTGAGTGCCAATATGAGGCCCAACAAATTTACTTTCACAAGTGGAGCATTACGGCTTTTGCTATGATGCTCCACTTGATACATATACATGAAACTTTATTAGAAATTGCTTTAGGTTTATTTCAAATGTAATGGACACAGAAATTGAAAAGAAAGAGGAAACGATTCCTGCCAAGGAGTCCTAGCTTAAGAGTGATTCAGCCAGCTGCTAAAAGTGAGTCTGAACAAGGAGTCGACAGAAATTCCTATCTTAGTGAGGAGGTATGGTTGACCCCATTGCTAGTTTTGACATTGCCTTCTAGGGCCTGTGATTGGTTGACACACAAAACAAAATAAAACACACAGAAAAGCAAATGCGCCCCCAGTAAACAATTCATAGAAGTTAACCGTTCATATAATCTAGACAAGAGTAAGAAAACTGTGTAATGATAATGTAACTATACAAAATTGAATTAATTACCAGATGGCATAAACATGTTTGAGTGTGCCTTATTTATATCGTCATCATTATTTTGATTTGTAACAGCTTCTAGCCATGCCGGTCATTTTACTACATCATCTATTTGATATTAATGTGGATGTTCAACTGTCAGCAATTCATTGTGATTGTCTACTTGTATAAAGTTGTTTGATCTGGTGAAATGGCCAACATTGCTGGGGAAGTAAAGGATCTAAAAACCAAACAGAACAGAGGAACAATGCTTCTGGCACAGCTCTATCCATTTTATGGAGAAAATGTCTCCTTTCCCCCATCTTCAATGCTTAAAACACTGTTAGGCTCACTAAAAGTTCTCCACACTACTCCTAACATTTTGTCATGTTAGGAGCACTCTTTAGGCCTAAGATGCTTTGTGAATAACTTTTATCTTACCAAGGTAAAATTCTAGGAAAAATCTTAGAATTCCATAAATTGTAAGAATTTAATTATCTGTACAAACCACTGGCACCAGCATTCTGCATACAATCACCTAATTATCAAAACGGATTCATAAAATTAGCTTAAATTTTGAGTTGTTGCAGCTCATTTTATTGTTTTAGGTCTTAAAACAATTTCCAGGTTCAGTTTCTCAAATCAATTTCTAACATTTAATTAAGACTGCTCAGTCTGTGTGATTCTCAAAAGAGAAAAAGTGCAAATGATTCACTGGGATGTGCACATATAAACTAAACACATTAACATTCAAAACTTTTCAAAATTGTAAACACTGGTTACTTGTCAGCTTATTCCTTTTCAAAAAGGTAACACTTTTTGTGCAAAAGTTGAAACAATATTGCTTATAGTTTAGCTCATCAGAAGAAACGAAATTTACATAACATTTTGCATTGACTATAAACCCAAGGAATATGTAGGCTTTGTCATAAATCCTGGTCTTTTTCTGCCAACTATAATCACTGCTGTCACTGAAGGCTTGTTTATTGTCCAAGCATGAATTAAGAAGCCCTACTGCCTCTTGCATCCCTGGCCACTTTACCACTTGAGAAGTTCTGCATTAGGGTAACCAGCTTTAGCAACAAATTGTACTTTCCTCTTGGCCTATTCTGCTGCACTGTATGAAGATTTTATATACCTGGTTGACATACAAATGATTACATTCCACAGTGTTGTCTTGATCTAGCTCAGGATTGTCAGGCATAGTCAGTCTGTCAGGTTGTTCTGAAATGCATAGTGACTGGGAACCCCAGTGTAGTCAGTAGCTGTATAGGTATGAGCATCAAACAGTTCCTGACCATGTTGCTCTTTGAGACTGGTTGCAGTTTTGAACAGAGTTCCAACAGGATGCTAATAGGATGACTTTTAAAATAAAAGTGTTGACTGAGCAAGTTTTCTTCTGAGCCACTAAGTTGTTTCTTTCTTTAAATTTCTCTTTCTCTTTGCATTGTCTCATTTGCAGTATACTATAATAATATCTTAAATAATAATAGTGTTCTGTCTGTCTCTCTTGAACATTTATTAAGAAGTTGTAAACATAGTGGTCATTAAGTAAACTTATAGAGAATGTTTAAACAGAATATTTTTGGTTCTTTTTCAGGTCTTCGCCCTCCCTGAATTCCGGCTAACCCTGGTAAGTGCTACTAAAAAGAAAATGTTGTCTTATTTACTTTTTTTTCCCATCAGCCATTCAAATCATTTTGAGGTAATAAAGCACCCAAAGTTAACAAAAAGAAATTGACCCTAAATTGTATTTGACACATGCTTACTAATTTGTATCTCTGTTAAAACCAAGTGAACTAAAAACAAAACATCGGTTAGTATTGGAAACATTTGTTTATTGAGGGATACCACTGTAGGACTAACAGCTGAACATGATAACTGATAAAAGTGTATTATCAAACCCCATATAAAACCACTGAGTCTTACATTTTTGATGCCTACTATACATCTCAGCAATTCAAACTAGGAAGTTTAAAAAAAATATATAAGAAAAATAACAAACTAGACCCATTGGCTAAAATAGAATTGTCATTCTCTACTCATTTTACACTGTGTGGTGCACATAGCTAGTTGAAAGTTTTAAAGTTATATAACTACCATTTGTCTGGCTGCAACAATGGAAATAGCTTTCTTTTTCTGTGATTTACAACTATTCTGTATGTGTAAAATTTGTTACAAATCTTTTCAATTAGTTTTACTTAGATCATGGTTTATATTTTAGCACTTTTCACTGGTAGAATAAAGCAGTGGCATCATTCTCCATATACCCTGTGAAGACTTCCTGAAATGGTCTAAGCTTCTTTCCCACACTGTAAAAGTACTAATGTTTTTTTATGAGTTTTGGTCCCAGTGAAGGCACAGATTCTTTCAGTTGACTTCCCAGAGGTGACTAAAGTAAAATAACCCCATAAAGTAGAAAAGTTTCAATTGAAAAAGGAGACTAGTGTTGCCTCAGATATGGTCTGCTGCTTGTCTTTATACCCTTGTCTTCACACACAGAAAACACTGCTGCTTTCAAGTCTGTGTGGATATTTCATGTGTCCTCTGTGCACTGTGGACTGAGAGGAGTTGGTCTTCAGGGGCAGCTCTGTACCCAAGGCTCATTTTAATGTATGTAAAAGCTATGGCTCACTGGAGAACCTGTACAATGGACTGATCATCCAGAGGGATGTGTCAGAGAACTGTGTGTGTGCACGTGGGGATGTGTGTCAGAAATAAGAGCGACTGTGGCCAAGGTTTGGACACGCGCCGATGGTCTACTTGCACATTTCAGTTTCAGCCTTTGACACTTTCAGCATGCACACCACCATATGCACACACACACACACACACACACACACACACACACACACACACACACACACACACACACACACACACACACAGAGGAATTTGGATCTTGAGGTCTGACACATTTGCATATCGCTGTCGACTACAGTCAAACCCTGTAGGCTTACTCGATCCTAAAAAAACCTCCACAGCAGTCCCACCTGGTGGGTATTACTGTTGAAAATGAACTTTTCCCAACTTTAGCTAACTTAAGTGATTACAGTAGGATTCACAGTTTCTTGATGCAGACATGCCAGGTTCAAAGTTGCTGGCTTTTATCGATTAGAACCTAACACATGTAGGTTCTAATCGATAATCAATTGTTGGGGGAATTATTAAGCTTTTTAATGCAAACAGCTTAATAAATAGAAATTTTGTTTTTCTCAAATAACACAGTGACAAAATAAACACAAAATAAAAATAGATGATTTTAAATGGTTGACAACTGTTCTCAGCCCTTGTTAACCATAGATAACCTGTGATGGGAAATGGTCATGTAAGCAATTTAAATTAAAGCTCAGTAAATAGATGTTAACAGCAACTAAATACATTAACATAAATTAAAACATAAATATGTACATATCAAAGATCAATTGTTAATGATAAAAATGTTTGCTATTATCAGGTAGAATACCATGGAGTTAAGACATGTTGTTTTTACACCATTAACTTTAAACATAACCATGTTGAAAAGTAATCCTGTAAACCTGTAAAAGTACATACCCATTTGGTTTCCTTGCTGCAATTTCAAACAAGAATATAAACCTAAAATTACTTATAACTCCAGCAAATGTACTGTCATAAACTCCCTCTTGACCTCAGAGGGGCTAGCTCTCCAACTGGGGGTGGGGGGAGTAATGTAACCTATCTACCTTGGTCCCTTGGTCTACCTGAGTTCCTAAGTTCCAGCTGCCGTGGTGGCCTGGTTCATGCCTGGCATGTTGGGGACTCTGGGGAGGGTCTCCCCTGCTTGGTGCTGGGTGGCCATCCTGCCGGGGAATTCTGGGGACCGTGGGCCACCAGGGGGCTGGGTCCCAGGTATAACCTGCTCCAGCCTTTCAGAACAGAGCTTACCTGTCCTTTGCTGCTCTTGGGTGTTGTGGGTTACAGGCCTCCCTCTGTTCTCACTGTTTGAACAACTGTGCAGATGACAGACTCACACACACACTCAACACAAACACAATGTTTTCTCAGTTTATATGTTCTCCCTGTAAACATCTTGGTTTTCTGACTTCCCATAGCCATAAAACATGCAGGTTAGCATAATTGGTTACTTGGAGAGATCCCACACAACCACTGGGAGAAAATGTAAACCTCATGCAGAAAGACCCCAGGTTGGGATTTGAATTAGAAACTCACGAAACTTTTCTATTAATCACGTGATTGGGACTGCACAGGATAAAAAGTGGACAGGAGCAGACAGTAGCAAGAACCAACCAATTAGACAAAAAAAAAAACCCAAAAAACTATAAAACATAGGACAAGAGCCACCATTTTGTGGTTTTGTTTCAATAAGCCTACACTGTAACGAAAGTCAAAATAACTAAATGACCCAGAAACCCACTGTGCTACCGCTAATAGTTGCTAATAGTGAAGACTGTTGGGTTTAGCCAGAAGGGCATGCCTCTGTCATGTTGCCTGCTTCTCAGCTTGTTCCTATCATGGGCGTTGAGTCAATTGATTAAGCTGATCCCCCAGTTCACCAATAGATTTAACATTACCTGCCACTGAGTTGTGTTGAAATAACCCTAACTCTAGCCCCCTAGAAAAACTAACTGTAAGATAATATTTCAATGCAGTTAATGAGTAGGTATTCAGTTGCTTTGTTTGTGTAAATCTTGAGTGGAAATGAACAGGAGATTGTACAATCATGAAAAGGGGAACTTCAGGTGCCTCGGACCAGTGAGTCTCCATGCCGATGCAGGATTGAGAAAGTTGGAGCTTCCTGAAGGCAGAGTATTTGGGGAAGTATGAATGGGTATGTATTCTCTAAGATAAAACATTCTCATCATGTTTTAGAATTAAATACCATTTACTTATCCTTGATAATGAATGATTAGAAAGTTTTATTCTTTCCAGATTAATGTAGAATATAATCTTTTAAACAGTCATTGAAAATCTTGCTTAAGTTTGATTAGTGTATTATGAGGATATAGAGAAGAGATGTGATTGTTTAATGCAGTGTTAAAGAGATATGAGATGCTGCAATCCCAGGGTGGGGACAAGTGTAAGAAATAAGGACAGATTTGATAATTAGATAGTTTTAATATAACTTTTGGGTTTTGTGAGTTTTGTTGGTATGAAATAAATAATAGTTTGTCATTGGGATTTAATTGGAGTGATGAAACATAAGACTATGATCATGTTAAAACGAACAGTTTTCTTGTTCCTTTTAGGGAGGGATTAGTTTGCAGAACAGGTCCATGATTACGCTTTTAGAAGTTGAACTATAAAATTAGTAATAAAAAGAAATCTGAGAAACCAACAGGATCAGACTTTAGTACAAGCAATGAATGTACACAGCTGTTCTGTCTTATGAACTTGGCTTTAATCTTTTTATTACTGTATCTAAGCAAGACGTAATAATCAAGGAAAACTTGTAATGATGGAAAACTGATCCAAAGATGTAAGGACTATATAACTGACCAGTTAAAATTGTAAGCAAGTCAATAGAAATATGATTTTTGATCACTGTGGGGAATTGAATGTTACAAATATCAACAATGAATGATGCTGAACAAATGATATCAATAACTGGAAAACAGTGTGATGTACAAAGTTAGTCTTTGTGATTTAAATTATGTCTAGATTGAAGAGGTATGAATGTATTAATCTGTTATAAGAACATGACTCTGTTGCATGAGTAAAAGAAGAAGTTGACCATGAGAGAGTAGAAAGGGGAATTTTCCAGTAAAGGAGGGTGATTTTAACAGTTCGTGCAAAAAGTCCCGTAGGCATCGAGTCCAAAAAGTATAAATTAGAAGCATTTGCTCTCATTCAGTGGTTGTGCTTCAGGAACAGCCTTCACATTCACATCAGGAGAAGACATTGTGAAGGATGAACCATTGGGGTTTTGAGAGTATAATTGAGCCTCAACCAGACCGGAGAACTCCACCGATGTCGAGGCCAACCCACGAGCCAAAGGTTGAGGTTTCAGAATTTGGATTTACTCTAAAGACTGCTGCTTCACGCTGGGTTTTTTCTGTTTGTTGGATCCAAGAACTTTCATGGGCTCTGTCAAGAACAGCTTCGAGGATTCTTTGAGTTTTCTACACAAAGAACAAATGGATCAACCCAGGATAGGGCATCTCAAGAGGTATGATCCCCTCTCTCTCTGTCTCCTTCAGATTTATTACATCCAAGAAGTTCACTCAGCCACAGTTATAGGGAAAGAAAATTAAACATGATTTGATGATTTTTGGAAGTTATCTACTTTTCCTGAGTTACTGGATTTGAACTCTGTGCTGTACCTGCTAAGCTCTGCAAATTAAAGCAACCAAAATTCTACACAATGTTGTGGAAATTCAGTTATTGAGATTGTCACTTTTAAGGATTCTTGGTGGTTGTAAAAAGTTTGGCTGCTTGGGTTCAACAGAATTTCTGAAGAGGTTTCTGATAGTTTTTTCTGATAAAGCGGTTTAGATAGAAAAACAAAATCCTTAAAGTTTATTAGTCCAGACTTCTAAAACTGGTTCAGCCCTATTCCAAGTGCTAGTTGTAAAAACAGGAAGAAGCTGCCGTTAATGGGTGTGGCTGAGGGTGTTCACTAGCTGCGGCTGCTCAGTCGGGCAGGTACCTTAGAGGAAGCAGGGTTGAACGTTCGGAAAGGAGGAAATTAGCAGGCTGAATGAATTCTTCCAAAAAAAATCAGCTTAAACAGACTTCCTGTTGCCCTGTTTGGGAAGGCAGGAAGTTCGGACCCTTTGAAAGAAGAACTGGTTCAGAGTACTTTGCAATAGTGAGGTTAGTCTGACGACAACAGACAGTTGGTTGAGGGCAACCATCTTCTGATTACTCTTGTGCTCACTGAGGAGCTCAAGTCTTTACTGCCTGTGGTTCACCCTCCCAAACTCTTTGCGTTTTCAGGCTAGATTCTGGGTTGCCCATCTAAACTCTTAAGTGTTTTAATCCTTACTGCTGGCCCTTAATCCTCCCATCCTATTTCAGAGGGATTTTTGTTTTGGGCTTTTTGTGTTCTCTCGAGCAGGGGTTCCCAATCCTGGTCCTTAGGGACCACTGTCCTGTATGTTTTAGATGTGTCTCTGTTCCAGCACACTTGATTCAAATGATTACATTATCTCTTTTGCATGCCATCAAGTGCAACAGAAGCCTGTTAATCATCCAGTTATTTAAGGCAGGTGTGCAGCAGCAAGGAGACACCTAAAACATGCTCTAGAGGCTTCCTTTGGAAAGAATTTTGAATGTCAGCTTCATGGCATATGGAGCTGGCAGTCAATCAATTCTTCAGTTTAATCTGTCACATAGTCAGTTTAATCTGTCACATAATCTCCAGCGTTTATGCTGTCTGCTAATTGTAAAATCTTTCGAACAGGCTCATGGGTAAGCTCACAAAAATTCTGTTACAATGGCTGCCATGATTTCAAAGACTGAGGCTAAACTAGTGAAGTTCAACAGATCAGTGTTAGCCCAGTCCATAGCCCTGTCCCCCGACTTTGAAAGAGTTTAGTTTGACAGATAAAATTATTTCATGGTGGCACTGCAGAAACAGGAACCATGAAATAATTAAATTATCACTTAATTAATTATCTGCATTGGCCATTATAAGTTTGCATTTTAATGATTTAATGACATATTTAATAAATTGTTGATTAAGTAAATTACCAAAACATTTAATTAAACATCTTTATTTCATGGTACATTTAATTAATGATTTAATGATGTATTTAATTTGGTCCTTTTGACCCTTCATATTAAACATGATACTGACAAAACTTACTTTACTTGGCTGCTTTACCACGGGTATTTCTGGCATAGTTTTTTCCTCATTTTTGATTGAAATACAAAGTATCTTCTAAATCTGATACCAGCTTTAACCAACACTGGGACCACTGTGGTTTGCCATCATCAATAATTTGCCCTTTCATTTGTATTAACTGTTAACTATTAACTTTTTACTTTCATGAACATTGAAAATAATCCTACATTAGTTCATCTGTTTTACTTGTGCATTCTGCTCTGTCTTCTCAAACCCCCAGTCAGTCGTGGCAGATAACTGCTTATACTTAGCCAGGTTCTGCTGGAGGTTTCTTCCTGTAAAAGGGGAGTTTTTTCTCTCCACTGTTGCTACATGCATGCTCGGTATAAGGGATTGCTGTAAAGTCAACGACACAATGCCATGTGGTCACTACATGCACGTCCAGGAGAAGTGAATGCTGCAAATCAATGACTCAATGCAATCTGCTGGGTTTCCTTAGAAACTTTTTGAACTACTTTGAATAATTAATTGATCTTACTGTACTGTTTGATAACTAGGATCAATTGGATTGTATGTATTACTGAATAGATTTTTTTTTTTACTGTAAAGTGCCTTGACACGACATTTGTTGTGAATTGGTGCTATATAAATAAACTGAACTGAATTGAATTGAATTGAGTATAAACTGAAATATAAACTGAAAAAGTATTTCATTTGACAAAGTGTGTGTCAAAGTTCAATATTTTCTAAAAACTACATTTTTATTTGTGTAAACCATTGGCTTTGTGTTCAAATTTCAGAGGTTTTACCATTTGTTCTCTGTGAATCACTTTATACCGAGCAGTTTATAATTAATGTTTCTAGTTTTATATTATAATAAACCTTGCTTTTTTCTGTATTTGTAACCAAAAAGAAGCTCATTTTTTCAATTAGATATTTAAACAATCATAGTCAAGTTTATTTGTATAGCATATTTCAGCAACAAGGCAGTTCAAAGTGCTTTACATAATAGATTGGTTGAAAGTAATATGAGGAGTGGATATTTCAAATGGTGGTGTGGCTACAGGCCGAGTTTTATTTTCATCCTGAGCCACCACAAAAAGTACAAGACATTTTGTAAGAAGATAAGTACATAGAAAAGTGGGGAAATGAATGAAGGACAGACAATGGTTTATTTTCCTTAAACACTGTGACAGAGGATGTAATTAAGCTGTTAAAGACTCTTTCTAATCCTTAGCTATTATTCAATCATGTGGGTAACACATAAACAACTGTAGGGGTGTAAAATTATGACCTGTCAGTGACATCAGGCTCCAGGCATTACTGGAGATACTGGCAGGATAATGTAAAGCAGGATGAAAAAAGGGGGGATATAGGTGGAAAAAGAGGCATGTTGTGAACCCACGGCTCACACGTACAAATATATAAAAAAAACACAGAGGTCAAATCAACTATGTGTGCGTATATATATATATATATATATATATATATATATATATATATATATATATATATATATATATATATATATATATATATTTGTAGTACCTGGTTACTAGACCATGATAGACTAAAGAGATTGTGCACTTTTGAATTTGCGTCAACACACACAAAATATTTTCACACTGAAAATCAACACCTGAGCACTTGCCATACAGTGTAATCATACTTTCAAACTGCAGTGGCGGTATATTACACAGTTTCTCTCCGCCTCCCTGGGAACTTTCTAAGAAGCTCTATGTTTTGCTGCACATGGGTCACCCAGAGGTTGAAAATACTCATAAATATTTTACCTGCCCATCTAGCGGAAGAAAAAAAGCACTGTACTTGTCTGGAGTACTGTGTTCACAAGAAGCAGTGAGGGAGAAAGAGGGAGATGCGACACATTGCGTGTTTGCATCTTTAGAATGTATACATGTGTTGGTAGAAACATTAAAGGGCTGTTGAAGCCATTTTTACTCCATAACATTACTTTCCTCAAAAGAAACAGTTAAAAATAAGAGAGTGACAGCGACAAAGTGAAGCAATGTGTAATTAATTTTTGGTTGTTCATTTTTGTAAAATAAATTCAAATATGTTTGAAGAGGGTGAATAAAAACAGTTATTGCTCTCTTGAAGG
Organism: Anableps anableps; assembly: GCA_014839685.1. Lineage (NCBI taxonomy): Eukaryota > Metazoa > Chordata > Actinopteri > Cyprinodontiformes > Anablepidae > Anableps > Anableps anableps. The sequence continues at coordinate 35,812,354 of CM026065.1, read as the reverse complement.
ATAATGTAAATATGTTTGTTTACAGATTTCAGTTTGATTTTTTTTTTTTTTTTTTTTTTATGGGGACCAAAATTCACAGAAAAAGCATCAGTTCTGAGGTCTTGCAAAAGTTTAACATATATATGCATATAACATATAATATATTAGCATTAGCTTCAGGCATGACCTGGTCATGTTTAAAGCTGGTGTTAAGGTCCTATTAAGGATGGCAGCAAAATTTGGCATGTGTGTATGTGTGTTTGTGTCTGTGTGTGTCTCTGTGTGTGTATGCACACGCATGTGTTAAACACTTGCCCTCACAAGTGCTGGGGCAGCTCCAGTGAGTCACAGTGCCATGTATACTTCTCTCATCCAACATTTACAAGCCTTCTGCTCTCCCCCTCACTCCTGCTCTGCTGCCAACACATTACCCACGCTCCACTGCCCCCCCCCTCCATCTCCTGTCTGTCTCTACTCATCATCACGTCTCCACTGTCTGCATGTTGGGTTTTTTGTTGTTGTTGTTTTTGTCTTTATCCAGCTTTCATTTTAGTTTCTCCAAAAATGAAAGTCTTTAATTGACTTTCATTTTTGTTTCTCCACTCTCATTCCTTTCATCTTTTCTTTTTTCACTCCTTCACCTATTCTATTTAATTACCCACTTCATTTCACCCTCTGTTTTGCATTCATCTATCATGTTATTTGCTTTTTCTGAAGCTTTCCTTTTTATTATCTCCTCTTCTCTTTCTTTGTTTTTTTCCCCATCTCACTTTTTGATACTTGTCCCCTCCTCTTTAAGGTGTGTTATCATTCAGAATTTTTCATTTCAATTTTAACTGAAGCTGTCTTTTGCATGTAACAGAGCAACAAATCTTAGTGCATAAGTAATGTTCATTACAGAGTTGTTACAATCAACATTTTTTGCACAGGTGTTTCTGTTTATGTGCTGTTCATGTGCTGCTAATTTCCAATCTACTTTTTTCTAGCAAAGCTAACTGAGATTTAAATTAAAAATTCCGTTATTTTCTATCTGGTAGTTGTGCCATACAGGCCTGCTGTTGTTTGTGTTTGAGAAACAATATCACATGGAAAAAAGTAAAGTGTTGCTTGACTGCTACTTTGGCTTGTTTAAAGGAGTAGTTATCAAATAGAAGAAGCAAATAAAAGCTGAATCACAGCCACTGATGCCACAGTTGCCCATTGTCACATGCCTAGTGTTACAAGTGTATAGAACTATATAAATTAACAAATTGTGACTGAATCTAAATCAGTAACTCAGTAAATCAGGAAATCAGTGACTTCACTGATTTCCTAATAGTCATCAAGAGGAAAATAAGGTTTACCTTTTCCACATTTTGGATATATATACAAATGGTACATATATATATCAAAATGAATATTTTGTGAGGAATCCTATTTGGAAAAAAGCCTGCAACCAAAGCTTTCCACAGTCCTTCTATAAGATGAGATGCATGGGTTTATTGAGAACACATTTAAAGGCAGTCTAGAAACAAATCTAATTTTTTTTTCGTGTCCCTGTAAATTGCTTGGTAAACCTGTAAAATACTAAGAGTTCCCCTGCTTGTAGTAAAAAAAATGTCCTTTCAGTGTGAGCTTGCTGGAATCTATGAAAGCTATGAAAGTTGTGTGGTGTGTCCCAGACTTAGATTTTAATGTAGAGATAATTTTTTTAAAAAAGCACTGATTTCTTAAAAAAAACCCATAGATATAGCCCTTTATTGCTAGAATGAAGCGACAGAGCAGATGCTACCTTTAACATTAACAGTCAGAGGTTAGCCAATTGTGGTATTTTCAAAGTGATAACAAATCATTTGTGTTCATTTGTCATAGTGTCATCATGTCTTCTTTTAGCTGAGTGCTTACAATAGTCAGTCAACACAATAGGGCTTTCTTATTTCAAAGTAAGAGCCTCAGATATGAATGCAGGGTGCTAGACTTAAAGCACACACCCTCATATCCTGGGCTCATATTAATGACTTGTACTTACTTCACAAAGTATATCACACACTGACAGGAACAAGGCAGAATTTTACTTTGATGGAAAAATACTGTGCTTTTTCTAATAATTTGGAGAACATTGAATTTAATGTATCTGTCATGGTTAGAGAATAATATCTATTAGCACACACTTGGAGTGCATGAACAAAGACAGTGATTTTGCACACTGCTTTAACATAATGATCTCCATTCTTCTACAGATAAACCCAGAAATTAAAGACAGTGCACAATAGGTAGATTAAGGCTAAATAACATAATTGTAAAATCACCGTGTATTTTCCTAATGTTTTCATGGCAAAGACTTTAATTTATCTGGCTTAGTATATTAATATATATTGTTGATAAAATCTTTTAATGTTTTGTCCAATGTTTTTCACAATGTTATTCTGCTGCTGAGCTGAATCAGCAAACAGAGGTTCCAAGGTGATGTTGTTTATATGATGTGCATTGACAAAAAATACACAAATGTAATCCTCTCTCTAACCATGTAAGAATAAAGCAAAAAAAATAAGAAATAATACAAAATAAAATGTTCATTAAACTGAACACACACACACACACACACATACACACATACACACACACACACACACACACACACACACACACACACACACACACATATATATATATATATATATATATATATATATATATATATATATATATATATATATATATATACACTATGTGACGTTAGAAACAACATAAAGTTACAATAAATTATGAGAGAAAGAAAGTTGAGGGGTTGAGATATGTAATGCAGGAGAATGGAATCCACCAGCAACTTAGATGATAATGATGGATGAAATTTTAATCCTGTATGTGTCAACTCAGCAAGTTGTGGCTGCTGCACTGCTGGTTCTAAATATTCATCTGTTTTCTCCATTTTAAAATATATAATCTCTACCTTTCTGTCAATTTAGCTTTGTCAACTTTGCCTATAATCCTTCTTTGCTATTGTTGTGTCTCACATTCTGAACTTAATATAAAGGATGATGGCTGCAGTAGGTAACTTTTATCAAAACGTAGTTTTACATATTTGTTAAATCTGTCACTATGTGTATGAGACAGTAAATCTGTGAAAAAAAAATCAAGCTCATCTAGCTCCTCCCAGTGGTCCTACAGCCATTTGCAGAAACACACCGTTCCTGGTCAGAAACAACCAATCAGAGCCAGGAGGAATGTGTTAGCAGTGTCAGTCGCACTCGTGCACATGCTGCTCAAACCCTTCCCCCATTGAGCATGTATTGTTGTACAAACTGAAGATTGCCAGTGTGCTGCAGCTGTGTTAATGGCAGAGAAACAATCTAACAGTACATGAAAAATGCCAATGTCTTGAGATTTCAGCAGGCTCTGCTCCAGGGGAGGAGCTGTGGAGGGACAGCTGTAGTGCAGCAGAGATCAAGGAGAAGGGACCTATAAGGTGTGCTTGTTCAAAGTCCATGGTTTTCTCAGAACTCCCTACTACAGCTTTAAGTAAGTATCTTCAAATTTAAAATCTAAACTAAATTTACCACCATGAAATCCACCTCTAACATTGTCCTGAAGATTCAAGAACAGGGGTCTGCAACCTGCAGGTCTAGAGCCACAAGTGGCTCTTTGGACCTTCCACAAAGCTCTTAATAACTTTGGCTAAAAGTTTTAATTCCAGAACAGAATAACACTAAAATTATCATTAATGTTTTTTAAATCTATTTTTCTGTCAGGTTAGAAACTATGTCTTACCATTAGTGGCTCTAAATGAGTTTTATTTAGCTGGACGAAGGGCAAAAATGACGTTATGGATTGATAAGGTTGCAGAACACTGTTTTAGGAGTTAACAGAATGCACTGACATTGCTTCACCTGACAGGGCTGGTTGACAGTACACTATTTTGCAAAATTTCTTACAAGAAACTAAAGCCAGTTATTAGACATACAGTGCCTCGCAAAAGCACTTTCACATTTTGTCAAGTTACAAGTCTAAACATTAGTGTATCTTATTGAGATTTCATTTGGCAGACCAAAAACAAATACTGCATTATGTTTAAGTGGAAGGAAAATGTTACATGCCTTTCAATTTATTTAGCAACATTTTTTTTTTTTTAAAGTTTAGCATGCATTTTGTGGCATCACAGCTGAAAAGCTTTTGGGGTATGTATCTCTCTATTAGCTTTCCATTTGACCATTCTATTTGAAAAGAAGCTTAAGCCAATTGAATTGGATAGATAGCATCTGCATTCCCATAAATGACAATAGAACAATTTTCTTGTCCTTTGCCGTATCTTTAGGTCTTCTGATAAATAGCCCCTTACTTTAAATACTTATCGCCTCAATCTAATATAATTGCAGCATCATAAAAGCTACACCTTGCTCAAGAAAAGATTGTACATAGCATTATGCTACTATGTTTAACAGTTGCAATGGTGTTTTCACGGTGGTCTGCAACATTAGTTTTTTACCTTACGTAGTGTTTTGCGTGTTGACCAAAACATTTTTGGGCTCATCTGGCGAGAGTACCCTCTTACACGTTTGCTGTGTCCTCTATATGGTTTGTGCTGAACTGCATGCATAACTTCTTATAGATTTCTTTTTGCTGTGGTTTTCTTATTGCCACTTATCCATAAAGGCCAGACTTGTGAAGTGCACAACTAAAAGTTCTTCTGCTAACAGATTTCCCCACTTACCTTTGGATCTCTGCAGAGTTACCATAGTTCTCCTGTGTAGTTTTTTGCTCAAAGCTCCACTTGCTTGGTCTGTCAGTTAAGGTGGACAGTAGTGTCATACTTTTATTGGATAGTGGACCAAACAGAGCTTTGTGTAATGTCCAAAGACTAAGATATTGTTTTATAATCTAACCCTGCCTTAAACAACAGAACTTTCTTCCTGTCCTGTCTGCTGTGTTCCTTGGTTTTCATGGTGCTGTTTGTTCACTAATGTTCTCTAACAAACTTCACAGGCCCTCCAGAACAGTTAGATTCATACTGAGATTAAATTTTATTTTGTTGGCCTGTCACATAAAATCTGAAGAAAATACATTGAAGTTTGTGGTTATGATGTGACAAAATGCTAAAAATGACTTCTGCAGGGTGTTGTAGATGAATGAAATCAAACTCGCAAAGATGTATGATGATTGTTGAACCTATTTGTTTTCATGAACAACTTGTTACATTTGTGTTTCATGAATTTACCAGCAGTAATCAGTTTTACAAGTCTCTGAAACTGTTGTTTTGGATGTAATAAACTAGAAACTTTTTAGAACCACTGATCATAATGTATTACCCACTTCATACTCCCTCTGAGAGGCATCACAGAAAGTCATTTTTCTACTTTTCAGGGAGCCTTGCTCTTCTATGCTCCTCACCAATTTGTGACAACCTTCACTACCTAGTGGTAGGGTAGTTTTATTTTTCTGCTGACCCCTAATTGCTGATGTCAAACTGCAAAAAACATGACAATGTGTTAAATACTACCAGAATGTTTCAGCAAGTCTTACACATGAATCAAAATCAATTGATTGAGTTGAGTACAAAACTGTTTAGAAATGTGTGAGAGACAACAACAAGATATTTAAATAGGTAAAAACAAGAAGCACATATTCTAGGATGGATGAAGACAATACAGACGCAATTACACAAGTGTGAAAGTCAAAATTTGGAGTCAAAACTGAAAAGATTCATGGATGGCAGGCAATATGAAACAGAAAATATGCAGAATAAGTCTCACAAAATAAAAAAAAATAAGCTAGTTCTAATCACAAGACCCCATACTGGGATTCAAACCAACAACAGTGCTAACCACTGGGCCTAGTCCCCACTGATCACTAACCAGATGTTTCCCACCTGTGGCAAATTTAGTTGAATGAATGATTTGGAATGGGACACACTTGTCTATATCAAGTCTCACAGTTGGTAGTGCATATCAGAACAGAAACCAAGAAATAAATTCAAAGGAGCTGTCTGTGGGCCTCCAATAATGGATCATGTCCAAACATATGTTTGGGGAAGGACACAAAAAATTTGGCTTCAGGAGCAGTCTATGAATGATCTTGAGAGGCCCAGCCAGTGCCTGGACTTAAATCCAATTACATGGTTTTTGGAAAGTCCTAAAAATGGCTGTCTACCTAAGCTGCCCATCCAACCTGACTGAGCTTTTGATGATCTGCAGAGAAGAATGGGAGGAAATGCCCAAAGTAAGGTGTGCCAAGCTTGTAGTGACATACTCAAGACCTGAGGCTTTCATTGCTGCCAATGGGGTTTTTAACAAAGCATTGGGCAATGGTTGCTAATAATTAACCATGTGGGATTTCTTTTTGCTTATTTTTAATGCATTTGCAAAACTTTTAAGCAAAAAGTTTTCACTTTGTTATTATGAAGTTTTGTGTGCAAAGCTTTGAAGGGATGAATAGTTTTACTCCACTTTGGAAAAGCAACTAAAGGAAAAAGTGAAATATTGTAAATGTTAATTTTAGAGCATTAAAGAACTCCTTGTAGCCTTTAAAAATTATTTTAGAAGATCAAAGATGTCACCTAATAATTGTTTATCACAATGGTGATTTACTGTAGAAAAATCAAAACAATGAGGCAGTTCTAAAGTTTTCATGTTTTTGGTGTTTGCTGTCATAAATAAATTTCTCAGCTTTAATTTGACCTGACTAGCTCTAAGCATGCTACACAAGGGTCTGTGCAACAAGGTGTTCCTGTTGCATATAAATGGGGAGTGGAGATTCTATGATTCATAAAGATAGGATCAAAGGACCTCTGTAGTAATCTGTAGGCCTTTTTACACTGCAGAGCCCGGCCCTATTTTACTTCACCCCTGGTTGTGTTGGTGTTAAGCAGAATGCCTCCTCGAGAGTGGGCGGGGACCAATGAATTCCTGCTGAAGCTGCCGAGGCCATCTCCTCAGAGACTGCAAAACACTTTGTCATTCCGCGTTGTCCCTTCCAACTCCTTCTGTACTTGTTCATCACCAAGGAAACTGAGGAACAAAATTACCTCAGCTTTACCTTTAACTAAATGAATCAAAAAACATTCTCATCTGAGTATCATCTCCGAGCTGGACTCGTGTTTGGTGTAAATGAACCACTGCTACATTATTTCCTCCCGCTCTTCCTCCTGATCAGGAAAAATGGCGTTCAGACAGTCTTGCTGACTTCTGATCACTTCACTTGGATAAATGTTCCCTGATTACAAAATTTTGGCTGAAGTGGCACTTCTTATTCCAGTCTTTTCTGTTCCGGGTGCGCATAATTTCAGTGCAATCATTTAATTTCATTGTTCATATGTAGTTACAGGGGCCACAGTCAGTGTGGAGAAAAATTACATATATTCATCTGCTTTATGTGTGATGGCAACATTGTGGATATATATATATATATATATATATATATATATATATATATATATATATATATATATATATATATATATATATATGGGATGAAAATTAAATGCTATTAAATATGTCATTAATATAATTTAAAAAATAGATGGTTAAAAATAGATTGTGGCAGGACACTGACAAAGTCTAGCACAACCTCTGACTGAGAGATTTGGAAGACGACTCATCTCTGTACCTGCCAGGCAAATGAACCAGTCAGTGGCTGATTTCAAACCAGCCCCGTCTGGCCGGCCTGAATAACACCACAGCTCTTGGGGTTCCAGGGTCCTAACCCATCATTTAATTCAGAAGCCCTTTGTAACTGACAGGATTTTTGCTACTATTGTTTAAATTCTGCATTTCTGTTGTGTCTTTCTGTATTTTGCACACAACTTGTTTTTGACACAAATAGAGGAAGGGAGCAAGAGGGAGGCAATGACAAGTGGGGCGGGGGCTAAAGGTGGCAATTTGGCAATATCACCAGTGCACTGAAGTGCTATCAAAAGTCTCCTCCTCTACTCTCGGCAGCACTTTGGGTATGTGTGTATGTGGGGATGACACTTAGAGAGAAACTCCATTAGTGAGTGCCACTGTCAGGTCACCAAGCAAGCTGTCTGTCATCACAGTAGAATAGAATAGAATAGAATCGTTGTCTTCTTTAAAAAAGAAGTGAAATAAGATATATTTTTATTTATGTACATGGATGTTAGAAATAAATAGCTAATGAATAATTTTAATGAAGAATATATTTGAATTTAAGCACTTGTTGAAATCATCCTCTCCATTTCTACAAAAGACTAACTCTAACTCAAAGTCTCAGAGAGACTTTATTTTTCCTTGAATGAAAGGCATCCTACAGTTTTGGAAGGAAGACTTATTTTAGCGAAAACTTGTATCAGTCATAAACATATAACAGTAACTTTCAGGTAAACAAAATACACTAACAAAGAATTTCCTTGGAGCTCAGTGCACCCCACTAACTTTCAAGTTCAAAGAGCTTTAGTCATCAAGGACAACAACAGAAAGGCTCACCTCTATTTTGTTGTTGACTTTTCTCCTGGAAAGCGTGGTCTTATAACAGGACCGCAGAAAGGCAACTTAAGTGAAAAGCTACTCAAAGCCAATGAACCAAAAAGAGGGATTACTCCAGGTGTGAAAAACCAGATGCATTCAGGCTGCAGAAGGTTCATGGACTAGAAAAAATGCTCAGAGAATCTGTAGGAGTGGGTTAGTTAGAGACGGGTTAATTATACATAATCATGAGAGTTCTGTGTTGTATTTTGGTATATTAACAAGGTGACAAGTACATTAACAAGGCAAGACAAGAAACTGAGAGGACTTAAAATTTAAAAAAAATAAAAATGTGCAAGAAAATAATCTAAACTGTTGTATTTATGAAATTCACAATCAGTAATACCCTAAATCGTAAGTAAAATTTGGTATGTACAATATACTAACAAGCCACTGAATCAGTGTTGAACCACAAGTGTATCAATTTATGGATGTTTACAAGAGACATTTTTGTTATTTATTTTAGCATTTAGCTTATTGGTGTCTATAAGATGATGGCAAAAAAGATTGACTTTACATTCTGTCTTATGACATTATGACTACTTGTTGACACCATTCAAATCTTAAAGTATTCTTGTGGCCAAATAATATATTTTTCTTCATATTTGGCTGTGCATTTTAGTATTTGTTGTGTGGTTAAGCAGTTGTAAATTGTATTAAGGTCAAAGAACCAGTTTTATAATCTATCTAAAATCAATCTGAAGGTGGAAATCTTGACCTTTACCTTGAGCAATCTTTAGAAAACAAAGAGATTTCTGTATATTTTTATGGATTTGTTATTTATTTAGAATCAACACAAATATAAACACTTCAATTAAAGATTGTAAGAAGAATACATGAGAGCTACCAAATAATGCAACCCATAATTTAATTCATTATTCATCAAGCTGATATATTTTAACCAAACAACAAATGAACAATATGACATCTAAACCTAACAATAATTAATTTACACACTCACTGGAGAATATGGTAAATTTTAGGAATAGAAACTGAATGTTCAATTTATAGTTATTTATAGAAGTCAATTTTAAAAATCTGGAGCTTATGAGATTCTCAGACGCCTGAAGGAAATGTTTTATTGTCTTATTCTCATTCTAATACCTGACTTTAACCTAAAAGAGAAGACGGATGAATGGAGGGTCAGAGGATGTTTTAGTCTATAGAACAAGATGTAATCATCAACTTTCCAGCACCAGTCACAGCTTCAGTGGAACAAATAGAGTGCTTTACTGTCATTCTGACTCAAGCGCGGCCTCCATTAATGGAGCTGTCTTTGACTTCGACATGGGGTGTTGAACACCGTCTCTCAGTTTGGCTGACAGGGGATCCCGCCACACAGCTGTTTGAACAGCCTGGCGGTCGCTCCGTGGATGGAAAGTTCTGTCACTCTTGTCACAGGTGTTGGTTTTTTGGTGACCCTGGTATGGGTTATGTGTATGAACAAAAAAAAACAAACAAACAAAAAAAAAATTAAAAACGTGCTGAGTTAAGCTGAAGGAATCTACTCAATGGAATGGTAAAAAGAAAACTGTCTTTCAGGAACTTTGCTCAAATTATGACAGTGAATGGAGCTTTCAGAAGGGTTTTCCAAAAATAACAAACGGGGTCTGCTTGATTAGGTCACTCCAAGGTTACACCTTGTGGTTTGGATGAGAAAGTAACTCTGAAAAGCTGTCAGCAAGTTGCAGACTACAATTCTCTCTTCTGGGCAAGAACAATGAACCAGTTGCATATGTGGGAGATTATATGTGTGTAGATCAAAATGGTATTTCCAGAGTTACTGGAAATATTTTATGTTACTTAATTCACTTTAGAAAAGTTATTTTAAGGGATCAAAAAATTTACTCTAAAATGCACAGATTATTGAAGATGACACAATCAATCACATTTATCTTGATAATTACTTCAGAACTGACATTGTATTGATGTGCAACCAAATTTAAGCATAAAATCCACATTCACTGAACAATACCCAAAAGTCACATTCAAACTTTGATACAATGAGTATTAATATGTAAAGTTTAAACTAATCTGGAATAAATCAAAAACTTGCTAAATTTTTCAGTTCAATCAACAGACAATCAGACAAAATGCTTAAGACACAATTTGTTTTTCAACCCCAGAATTTGGTTTGTCAGGACTACGGATGACCTGGAGAAAATATTGATTAAAATGTTTCAAAGTTCACGTCCAAAGAAGGCAGGCCTCAACAACATATTATTCATGAATACTGTAAAGTGATCACATACCCCGCCAAATGGTATTCATGAAAGTCTTTTTATTTTTTTAACAATCACTAAAGTGGATATTGCGTATGTGCAACAAATTTTATTTTTTTACTGCCTCCTGATCTAATGTTTTGTACATAAACAACTACAGTGTGAGAGTGCAAATACTGTAAGCAGTATACCCTGACATTCATTCCCTGTGCCTGTCAAGAATAAACATCTGCTCTTGGTTGAGACGTTACACCTCATAATGTGTACTTTAACACACTGCACCAAGGTGGGTGTACATGAATGAATAAAGTGTGTGTGTGTGTGTGTGCATGTGTGTGTTAATGCTCCATATCAGAGGTGTTTGTCAGGTACCCGTGCCTCTGCATAAATTAAGCCTGTTCAACAAGCCCACTGTACCAACTCTGGGTCTCCTCACAGATAAAATTCTCATTCTGTCCTTAAACATTTCCCTCTTCCTGTTCACTTGTCCTGTATTGTTTTCTCAGGCTCTCCCTAATTCATATCTCCCTTTCTTTCTCTTTGCCTTCAGTTCTATTTTGCTAAAACCCATCATCTTCTATGCTGTGTTTGCTAAGCAAAGGCTGGATGGTAGTACACGCCCACTGCTGTCCTGATTTTTCTCTCCTTGTAATCTTTCCTCCAACTTTTCCCCCTCTACTCATGATATTTTCTTGGTACTTCCAGACTTGTGTGTTTGTTTTATAGGGTACATTTCTGATATTTGCACTTAATGATGTTTGTGTTTTATCAATATGAGAATCAGAAGATGCACATGAACTCTTTTTTTCCCTTTATTCCCTGGTGTACCTTCACTAACCTTTACTAAACTGATTCAATAGGTTACAAAGTTTGAGCTCCATTTTGGTTTTCTTACTCTACCTTGGGGTCCAATCACATAGATCTATGACAGAGGTACATTGTAAAAAATAACAGCCAGAACATGAATAGTATTTCAAGCGTCTTTGCACAGGATGGGGGTTTATTAATGCAACATTAATTCTAGGCCTGTTTCCAGGGGGAGCATTGGAGGGAGCATTGGAGGGAGCATAGTGGTAGTGAGCCGGACTCAGCAGGATGGTTTGGTTGTCAAGAAATTAAAGCAGGAGCACAGGCTTAGAACGTAGCAGCTGCATCATGACACTGTGATGTGATCTAGATGCTGTCTGGGGGAGCTGGGCCAGTGCAGGGTCCAGGGTATGATATTATTCTAGGGATAAACATTGCTGATAAAATATAGACAGAAACTTTGGGAAGACATTAGAGCTCAGCAGGATAGTATCTGAAAAAAACAAATCGCATTCTAGTTTATACTAAATGGTTCATATTTATGTCATGTTTTTCAACCCGAATCAAGTGTAAATGAATCACTTTAAAACACATTTAAATGTCCATGAAAACCTTTCTCACAAATAACTGATCTCTATATATGCAGTACCCTGTAACTCACAATCACATACCAATGGATCTATCAAGGGCGGTGGGGGAGGGGTTTTCCTGCTTTCTCAAAACATTGGATCTTTGTTTTGTTAAGACCTTGCATTCCTATGCATTACATGCTTTCCAGTTTAGTTATGCTATCATATCTCTATTTTGCAAAGGAATCTGAGATGTTCGAGGATAGAATAGAATAGTCTGTCATCATAGTGGAATAGAATAGAATTTTTGTCTTCCTTAAAAAGAAGTGAAATAAGATATATTTTTATTTGTGATGTTAGAAATACAATAAAATAAAAAAAAATAAAGGAGGGAAAAAGTAACATAAGAAGAAGCTTCTTACCACATTTATTATGATAAATACATACATAATAAAATAAATAGAAGCTCCCTCTGGTCTATCATAAATCACTAACCTCATGTTGTGTGTAGATTTTGGCCTTTTCAAATTAAGCACACAGAAACCATAGAGATTAACTCTATGCTGATCTATATTCAGCACCATACATAAAATGTGTGTCAGGCATATTCTAATCTGCAGCATGAAACATGATAAAGGGAGGTAACACAGCTTTGTTATTGTTTAAATTACAGTAAATTAGCATATGTGTTCCAATGATACTCGTTTGTCAGGTTATGTAAGTAAGTAAAAGTTTCCTAATGGTTCTTTACAAAATTGTTCAATAATTTTCTAAGCAACAGCTCTTCCTTAACAAAGGCCTCAGGTTTTGGGGGGTTTTTTACATTGCACTAATTCACAACAAATATCATCTCAATGCACTTTAGAGCAAAAGGTGCAATAATACAGAGAGACTCTAAGTAAATTACATACATTCGAATTCTCTCCTAGTTATTAAACAATGGGGTCAGATTCAGTTTAATATTTAAATTGGTAAACTGGTTTTCTATCTAAGGAAGCCCAGCAGATAGCATCAAGTCACTGACTAGTAGGATTCACTCTTCCTGGATGAGAATGTCGTGAGTTAATGCTCCGTTAATATAAAATCTTACGACTTGCACTTTCAGTCAATTCAGTTTATTCTATCTATTAGTTGTAGAATCTTTCAGATAGCTAGTCGAGAAAATGAAAATCATTGAATTTTTGCTGTTTTATTAAAAGAGGTGATAAGAGGTGGTATATTAGTCTTTTAAAACAGACTGACTTTTGTAGGTTGCATAAGTTGCAGAATTTTGGTAAACACTGTAGAAAAGTAATTGATAAACTTATTATTAAGATGAAGTCTTTACATTCAATAAGGCAATATAAGCACCAATTTCATTATTATAAATTTATAGTTAACATACATTAACAATTTTATGTCATAGTTTCTTTATGAATAATGGGGCTTCCCTTTTACGTAATTCTTTGGGTCAAAAGCAGTCAAGGTCTGATGTACATATGCTTACAGGAGGTGGTTTTCCTTGTAATTACTTCATTGTGTGTGTTTACCTTGGATAATGTATTGCTAATTACTGTTGGTAAGTAAGAGGCGAATGACCACTCTGCAGGATATTGCTTTGCTCTCCTGGATGCATGTATAAAGAGTCACTGACACCTCCACTGGCTGCACAGAGAAGCTTATGTAATTGTGTTTGTGTGTTGGCTGGCAGGGGGTGGTTAAAGAGGTTCTGTATAATAATATGAGACAAGCTGCCATTAAACTCACTTTAACCAACCTGTTAGGTTTTATTATATGAAATACCTAATTCACTTTGCCACAATTTCCTAATTAAGAAATGGCAGAAAAATAAAGGCATTTAGATTTAACTAGATTTGAAAGTAAAAGAATAGAATATTAGTTAAAAATTATTCATGATGAAAAGTTTCAAGAGTATCTAACAGAAACGTATGTTAACTTCAGAGATAAATAAGAAAGGTGAATGGGTAAAAAAGTCATCACTGTTCATTTTCCTTTTTATTTTAGTGTGTATATGCAAGAACAGATAATATTGTTTTTTGTATTCTTTGCTCTTTTGTAGATTTTTAATTTTAGAGAATTCCTACATTTTCTAAACTACATTTGTCTGCATGTAGCCTGGTAAAAACCAGCTTGACCCATACAGAGGGTCAGGGCTCCTGGCTATTGAGAAATGATTACTTCCTGGAGGCGTGGACTCTGTTGAAGTTTTAAACGACTGGATATGATTTTACCCAACCGGTGATGTTTGCCCATGATGTATGTAATGTGCCAGCTTGACCGTGAAAGAAACTAAGCAAAGAAGCTTACCGGAAATCACATGTGCTATAAACAACCATCCCTCACTGCGAAGAGAGAAGTGCCAAGCTGAATGAGATGGCTGTTAATGTTAATTTAATATTTGGAAGCACCAACACGGACTGAATGGTTTCATTCACTTCCACCGCTGCCATCACCAAACTATAGGCAGACTACAATTCTAAAACAGTGCAGAAAATCAACGTCATCATTCACAACTCCTCCTTCTGTTCGCTGATTGGCCCGGCTGAAATTCTGCTGGAGAAATTCAAGTCAGACTGCTATGAAATGAGATTTGAATCAAGCAGAATTATTCAGGAGGGCAATGGGTAGGCTAGTCTGTATGTAATGTTGCTACATCTTTTAAAAGTAATAAGGAAATCAATGTACTTATCATTGACATTGCTTTTAATCACTAATGAGCCACAGAATAAGGTTTAAAATGATCCTATTGTTTAGTTCTTGACATAACCCATCACTTATCCTACATATTCCCTGTATTATTTCTGGATTCATGGGAATCTTAACATTTCAAACACCTATAAATTGTTTTGTCCCTTGACACAAGGGACTCAGCAGTTAATGAAAACTTGCTCCGCAGTATGAGTCCATTCTCCCATTTTCAGTCAGAGGGGTTATATGTTGGTGGTGAGGAAAGTCAAAAGGCGCACACAACCCATGGAGACAGGAAATGAGTTTGTAGTGTGTTAGGGCTAAAGTTCAAAATGTAGAAATGAGCAAAGACAGCAGAGAATAGGTCAAACGGAGAGAAAAACCCAATACCCTGAAGAAATGCATATTGTTTGAGTTTTATTGCTTTTTACAGAAAATGCATACATGGTTTTGACTTCATAAAATGGAATAACAATTTTGTATCAGTGTATATTTCGTTCAAAATTATTATGTCATTGTTAAACCTAAACAAAAAGTGCATCTACAAACTGAAAGGAAGGCAGTGACACTTCTGAGATTTCCTGCTATGCCAGAACTGGTTATGACTGACAGTTGTTTAATATTGATTGATTTATTATATGAAGCAGTAGTTGAAGTTTTCATCATTTTACTCAGTTACATAGTAATTATAACACGGGTTTGATTTCTGTAATGCCACTAAATATTTTTCCATTTGTTTATGTTTTAGAGTAGGGTAATTTTCTGCAAGCCATTTTTTAAAATTAAATGTAAAAAGGAGATTGAAAAAAAAACTGATAATAGTTTTATCTTTTTTTTTAGACGCTTGCCTGTCTCATTTCCCACCAGAAACAAACTTATTGGTTTTATTAAAACAATTTTAAATCTAGATTTATGAATAATTCTGAGCTTAACTGTGGATACATGATAAATTATCTTCTTCAAGGTGATTCATTACTCTCATCATATTTACCATATTTAATATCAAAGTGCTGGGAATGTGTGATCAACAAGTGGACAAAATTGGATAATAAGGGTGGTGCCTGAAGAGGTTTAATATGGAGGAAATGACTACCTGAACTGAATCCAAACTTGAGGTGATTCCATTCAGTGTTGCAGAAGATACCCTCTACCTTACAGACCTGGACAGGATGCATGTATCCTAGTTGTTTGGTGGCTGAGAGGGAAATGAGAACAGCAAAGACAATTATTAGCTGCCCTTTTCCCTCACTAGAGGACATATCCAGCTTCTGGCACCTCTGAAAAACAAAAGGAGTCATCATTAGGGCCTTATCCACCAATTTGATGTAACTGCTTGACTGGCTACTGTGCTTACTAAACACCAGTTCTTTGTGTTTTCACAAAGAAAAACTGTGGTTTTAGCCCTGTAAACCACTGTAGTTCACTGCTGGGCCAAACTGAAAGATCCGTCTTTGTCTGGGAAAAAAAGGGGTACGGGCCTGGGTGGTAGGCTAGCATTAGCCTGCTTGTTACTGATTTAGCTTGTATCAAATTGCCTTGCGGTTCAGTTTGATTGTGTGCTAAATTTAGTTCGTCTGCTGCTTCATAAACTTAGCACTTTGCTTCGAACAGCATAAATTTAATGACTGGTGCGCAACACTACACTGGCTACTTTACTTGCTTCTTTCCTACACAGACACTGTGTATGTGCAGAGGAGACGTACTACAGAGGGCTGACACACAGAGGTGGAGCTACACTTAACCACTCATATACTTGTTCCTTCACTTCTCTTTCACTTTTAACGTCATTAAAGAATGTGGCATACACTTAGTTCACTGAAAACAATGAAAACAAATATTAATTAGATTTGTGGTGTGTATGGCATATAATTGTAGCATATGGTAGTGCTGTCAACAGTGGAAATACGACAGAAACAAAACTGAAGTTATCTTTAGACCTAAAGAGGAACAGTCTAGAGTCAGTACCCAGCTTCAGTTATTACAGCAAGAAACCAGTGGTCAGGCCTGAAATCTGGGTGTAGTGATGGACTCAGACCTGAACCTTCAGACACATAAAGACAATTGCAAAGGTGGCCTTCTATCACCTGAAGAACATTTCGAGAATTAAAGGACTAATGTCCCTACAAGATCTTGAGAAACTCATCCATGTGTTTTTCTTTGGTTGAATTGATTACTGCAACAGTGACTTCACAGATTTGCCTAAAAAGCCAATCAGACAGCTGTAGCTGATCCAGAACACTGCTGCTTGTGTTCCTACTAAAACTAGGAGAATAGAGCACATCACCCTAGTTCTAAAAGCATTACACTGGCTCCCTGCAGCTCAGAGAATAGACTTTAAAACACTTCTATTAGTTTATAAATCAGTGAATGACTTAGCACCAAAATACATTAAAGACCTGCTGTCATTGTATCAACCTTTCAGACCACTCAGGTCTTCTGGTTCTAGTCTGCTCCATATCCCCAGAACCAGAACCAAACATGGAGAAGCAGCTTTCAGTTTTTATGCTCCACTAATCTGGGACAAACATCCAGATAACTGCAAAACAGCTGATACAGAGTTCCTTTAAATCAAGGCGAAAAACCCACCTGTTTAGAGCTGCCTTTGATTGATAGTAAGTGGAACATTGATCAATATTTTTGAATTATATTTGCTTGATGATATTTGCTTAATGATCTGTATGATGTTGATGCATTGATATTTACTCAATGATTTTGATAATTTTGCTGTATACTTACTTGATGATTTTGAAGAGTTTGATGTATACTTGATTGATGTTTTTACGATGTAAAGCACTTTGAACTGCCTTGCTGCTGAAATGTGCTATACAAATAAACTTGACTTTTTTGTGTTGATCTATCACATAAAATCAAAATAAACTGCACTGATGTTTGTGGTTGTATAATGACAAAATGTACAAAAGTTAAAGGGATATAAATAGTTTTTAAAGCCTTTTTTTGATGATGCAACAAGTAAACCGGAAGCTGGTTTGCAAGTCTGGCTAAAGTAAGAAATTAGAAAAGTGGACAGAGCAGCATAAAGTCACTTATAGGCAAACTTTCAATATGTCAGTCTGCCCCCAGCCATTGTTATATGCTGTCCAGTAAGGTATGTTGCCTGTAGATCATTTCTGTTTAAGGGATTATGGGGTGGTGCATTTGTGAATGCACTGGGTTCCTCAGGTTTAGGTCAGGCAATTTAAATTTTTTTCTCCACTATCTAAACTGCAGTGAGAATACATCCTCTTCAGATATTCTGTTTTGTATATAGGGTTTATTAAAGAAAATGTGAGGAAACATTTGGACTGTGTAGGAATAGAATTTTTCTTTCTATGTGATTTTTGACCTTGAGCATAAAATATCATTTTATAATCTGGGAACAGACTGTACACAGTTAGCCAAACAAAGCTTTGAAATTAAGCATATTGGCAGTGTGTTTTTTGTGTGTCCTGCGAGTCTTGCAAGTAAGGGTCTAGGCATCTGTCAGTGTGAGGCAGTGGCAAAGGTTTGACTGTCTATTAGCATGAGGTTTTCTAATCCAATAGATAGCACAATAGCATTGCTCCAGGCATTGGACTGCTTCAGCGATATGGTTATTTAGTGAACACACAAACGCATTTGTATGCACATACTTATGCGCAAACACACACACACACACACACACACACACACACACACACACACACACTACATGCTTAGTTATACTATATTTCAACAGTAAAATGATAACCTTTATTAGCCTTACAGTAGTTTCCTTTCTTAACTTTAGCAAGAAGAAAGAATTGCATGAAACTCCCACGTAATCTTGGGAGTATATGTGTACAAACTAGAGTCATGGTATTTAAGTGGATCTGATTGGTTACCATGGCACCAACTGTCACAGTGACAGTGTGACTAAAACATTATTAAAAGAACCGCATGTGTTTAGAAAGGCAGATGGCAAGTAAATACAGGCTTAAACAAGTGTATGATAATGTAAAACCATTTGGGTTCAGCTATACTGTTATCAGGCAATCCAAGATTTTAGAGAGCAAATACTGGCAAAAACTGGTGTATCCATAATAGTTGTTTTGTTATATGTGACACACCATGGGAAAACCAGGAAGAAGTCACCAGAACAGAAACAGAAAAAAATATGAAAAACATAAATTTCTGAAAAAATGGTGATGTTTGATTTTTTATTTTTTTATTTTTTTTTTTTACAAAATATACTAGTTCAAGTCATGAAGAAACCACCCCATGCTTTAAATAGCAGATCCAGAGGTTTTAAAATAGTAAATTCTGTGTTTGAATTCAGCTTGTTTACAGAATAAATATGACCCAGCAGGTATTTGAGTTTCAGGGGTGGGGAAACCCACAGCTGATTAACATACCAGCTTTCTTTAGTGATTTACACGCTTTAGTTATTGGTTTTGGCCAATAAGCTGCACATTTGAAAGGAATACATGGCTACTCATCGCCACCACACCACTTGAAGATATCAGATGCAGCAAAATCGAGAAGATCTGTAAATTTTACTGTAAATGCTACGAGAGAAGAAAATCAAGTTTATTTGTACAGAAAATTTTAGCAACAAGGCAGTTTAAAGTACTTTACATCATGAACACATAAAATATCATAAACACATCATACAGTCACCAATTGTGAAACGAGTAACAAACATTACATTTTGGCAAGTGCCATAATTAAAAACATCAATAGATATCAAATATGTTGGTCAATATTCCTGTCATTATGTTTAGCCTTGATTTAAAGGAACTCAGTGTTTCAGCTGTTTTGCAGTTTTCTGGAAGTTTGTGGAGCATAGAAGCTCAATGCTGCTTCTCCATATTTGGTTATGGTTCTGGGTATACAGAGTAGACCAGAACCAGAAGACCTGAGTGGTCTATTTAGGTGCCAAGCTAGTTTGGCACCTAAATATCTTTAGCATATTTCGGTGCTAAGCTGTTCAGTTATTTATACACTAACAGAAATATATTATAGTCAATATTTTGAAAGAAAATTCTCCACTCGGGAAAGTTGCAAATTTTCTCCAGAGTTAATGTACAATGTGCAGATGGATTCTTTACCGGCAGAAAGAGAGTGGCAGGACATGAAGATATTGGACCTCTTGAAGCTAACAGGCGTGTGGTCCTTACTTCGGAGATGACAACATACACCATAAAAATACCATTGAAAAGAAAACACACCAGGATCATTTGATCTATGATCCGAGGCCTTTAAGTCTGCAGGAATGCTTTTCAGTTTCTAATAGGGTGAATTTTAGAACTTTTATTGTTTTTAGAACATGATTACAATATGTAGCACTAAATACAATATTGTGAAATATATTCAAGACCTGCAGCTTAATATGATGGATTTGATAGGCCTTCTTCTCCATCACACGCTTTTTAGTCTGCTCTTCTGCACCCTGAACATGACCTATCCAGGAAACCTGCATGACACCACTGCCATACCGCCTGTCCAGCACTACCCTTTGCTGCCATAGCTGTGCTAAGTGCACTATGATGGTGATCAGGCAAGTGTTGCGTGAACAGTGGTAAATGCTGCACTGACTAACTGCATCTTGTAGCTGTAACATCTAAAATGAAATAATTATTTATGTTGGGGTTTCTTTGGGCTGACAGAAGACATTGTTTAAAATGTTGATTTTAAGCATGGTTTAATCACACTAAAGTTCAGGGATCACAGATGACTCCATGACAAAGGAGAATGTGACAAAAGCTGAAAACTCCTAAAACTATATATATTTCCAACTAGATAAGCCTCAAACTAGAAAAGCCAGACAAAATCTCACTTTTGTCTGCACACTTTCACAGTCATACTTGTTAACAGTTAATGTTGAGGGGTGAGGTTATTGCAAAGTAATGTAAATGAGCAACCTTTGTTAACACCCCCAGGAAGCTCAGAGAACAATTCCTCTGAAACTTTAAGGCATGTTTTCTCACTAATCTTGTTTGCAGAGTGCCAATATTCAAATGGCTATATCTTCTTCATCTTTTTTTTTTTGTTTGATTTCTTATTTGACATCATTAGAAAGTTTAGAATCCACACTTTCAGAATCAATAAATAACTCAAAATACCCCTTGGGAGACTTGTTCCTGGTTTTGCCGTGGCCAATCACATATTGTGTATAGTTCTTCAATAATAATAATAATAATAATAATAATAATAATAATAATAATAATAACTATTCTGACCAGTTCTTTAACCCCTGACGCTGCAGTTGTCATGGACAACACAGTCCCCCTGACTTAACCACATGATAAAGCTAAAGAGTGGGGGATGTCTCGCCGGTGAACAGCTGGTGGTTGAGCCTTGAGTCCTGGGGCTCTGATACCTCTATGGTGGCCTTGAGTGGAGGAATATCAGGATCAGAGGCCATTCTAGCTGGGTGGCAGGCAAGGGCAGGGGCATTTGCAGGCTATTCCCGGTGGCACAACCTGAATTTGGGGAAAGAATGTTACCTCAGTGGCAGGTAAGAAGTCAGAGCTGGTGTGTGGGGATAAGTGATACCAGCCAGATAAAGTTGTACTCACATCTATGCACAACTAGGGCTCTGGATTCCAACCCCTGTAAAGGGGATACTCACAAGCCTATGGCTGAGGGCCTTGCGTTTAGAGTTCTCCCAGTGGGTGAAAGAGATCGCCTCTATGTAGCTCCAGGTTGTTTCAGGGAAGATTCTGTGACTGCACGCCGACTACCAGTTCAGATTACCCAGCCTTCCCGGAGTCTCTGTATGGTGTCCTGAAGCTCTTAACAAAACACAATCTGGTTGTGAGCTGGATGTGGTGGCAGCATAGGCTACCAGATAAACCTGTTAACCCCAATAGTTGGTGATTGTTAGCTGGGAATGTCTGGTTGGAGAACCTTTTCAGGTAATCTTCAACTCGCATCTCCAAGAGATTTTCTCCTGGAATTGGTATAGGCCATGTATGGGCATAGTAGCAACCAGAGGATCCATGAATGGACACCTGTGGTGATGGAAGCTGTCAGGCTGAAGAAGGAGGCCTCTAGTAGTTGGTTGTCTTTGGGAACTCCTGATGCTGCTGACTGGTACCAGGTGGCCAAAAGGACTGTGGCATTTGTAGTTACAGAGGCAAAAATTACTACTGAAAGGTTACTAGTAGTACTAGTAGTACTAGTAGTACTAGTTGTACTAGTAGTAACCTTTGGTTACTACTAGTACAACTAGGACCAACTCATTAGAATTACGTTATCTTTTTTTCCCAGTGTACTTTCTCATAGCAGTGGTAATTTAAAAGTGTTTTTGGAATGTATTAGGCCCTCTGTGAAGGCCTGGGTGTACAATGGCAGCCTCAATCTGGAAATGGGAGTATCTAATAACAGCTTGTTTTGCTTATTATCAGTCAGTATTCTGCTACTGTAGCTGATGTTATCTATAACTCCCCTGCAAGCCTTGCCAAAGAACAGGTTAGTCTTCCATTGTGAAGTGGGTTGACCTAAAAGCGTATATTGCTATATAATGAACACATTCATGAATTGTAAAAAAAGCTAGTTTGGCACCTAAACAGCTGAAAAGTATTTTATGTGTCTCATTCTCTTTTGTATAGCTTTAAATTTTGATTACTTTGTTTCATTGTCCAATAGTTTTACCAAATCTTTGAATAGGTCTGAATATAATTTAAAACTAACTTTGAATCTGAATCTGAATTTTTCCCAGTAATTTCACTGAGTGTTTGAGCCTAAAAATACTGGGCTGGTACCAGTTAAGCATGTGTTGGCATCACAGGGAACATGGACTCCAGTAGAGAAAAGGAATGGATAGTCTTTCTTGTAACATTTTGAAACTTGAGCCAAGCCATTTGACAGTTGCATACTTTAAAGAATGGCAGGGGGGTGGGTTTCTAAAATGCTTTTAACAGTAGGGTTCCGTTGAAACAATTAGAATAAATGTACGGCAGGAGCCCTTCCCGCTTCATACGGGATTTTTCTAAATTCGCCAGTGTAGTTCAAGTTGTGCCAACTAATTTGTTTGGCAAATTAGCTTTAGCATGTCTCGCAGCGTGATTCAACACTTACAACAATTGGAGTCAAATTGTTTTTGAGTATTTGTGTGTCTGGGATTGTGATAAATAGCTCGTCTGAAAATTGGGAAGCGCTGCTTTAGCTATCAAATTAAATGGTTTTTAATCAGTTGGTGTTTTTAATGGTGGCCCAGTGCAGGTTCAGTTGTGCTCAACGCTGACAATAAAAGGAAAAAATAAAGCACTTTTTTAATTGAAAGTGCTTTGATACTTCACTTGAGTAGTGGTATTAAGATGGTATTACTTTGGCTTGTTTTTTACTGCTTTTTGTTTTCAGAGGGTCAGTGAATTTGTGTATTATTATTTTTAATCGCAAAAATTTGAGAAAACGTTTTTGTTTATTTTCACTGTTTATGTGCATTTCATATACATAGCAAAAAAAAAAAAAAAAAACAACAAAACAATGTAGCAATGTTCCAGGTTGTTTGGACACCTGGTAACAGGATACAGTACTTATAAATAAAGGCAAAATATCAAATCATAGCTTATAGGTTGTTTAAAAGCATAGGATATATATATATATATATATATATATATATATATATATATATATATATATATATATATATATATATATATACACACACACGTATGTGTGTGTGTGTGTGTGTGTGTGTGTGTGTGATTGGGACATTTGACTAACCATGAAATACCAGCACTTGTGCAAACTTGCAAATCTGGAAAAACATCAGATCAAGTTCACTAACTTTTCTTGTAATTTCTAGAATAAGAATAATTTTCAATGAAGTGTAATATTAATATGAGATTTGTGTCTCCTCTTTTTTCTGAATAACTCCCAAAGCTAAGCAGTGAGCAGAAGTGACAAATTCATTCTTTCTGGGTCAGAGACAAACGAAATGGTTGATTGTGTAAATAATGGATCATGTCCTTGTCTCCTAGCTGTCTAGATGGATTTAGTTTTACTCTCAAATGAAGGTAATATGACAAGGGTAAGACCTAGACTGCAGACCAATTGACGCACACATTCATACATACACACACATATGTGCGCGCGCACACACACACACACACACACACACACACACACACACACACACACACACACATATATATATATATATATATATATATATATATATATATATATATATATATATATATATATATGATATCATGTATCAATGCAAATTGTGCAAATTTCTACATGCATTAATATGAAGGTTTTTCATGATTTTTTTTAATTTATCAAAAAGTATTCACACTTTTCATCTAAATGTTGAGTTGATGTAAGGAAATTTCTTCAACTGCATGTTTTATCTTACATAATGTGCATTGTAAACCTTTGTCATTAGTTTTAGTTATTTGTGGAAACAAATTTTAAGGTGGGCAAAAGGTCTAAAAGTGCTCATTAAAGTGGTTTGTCCTATATTGTTATGTCCTTGGGTAAGACACTACATCCACCTTGGCTGTTGATAGTGGTGATCATAGGGCCCAGTGGCACCGACTGAACGGCTGTCTGTCAGTCTGGCCCAGGGCAGCGGTGGCTATAATGGAGCTCACCACCATCAGTGTGTGAATGTGTGTATGAATGGGTAAATGATTGATTATAGTGTGAAGCACTTTGGAGTCCTCAGACTTGATAAAGCACTATACAAGTACAAGCCATTCACCATTTCTGTTGACAGAAGAATCAAAAACATTTAAGTTACTTGTGAATTGTATTAAAATAATCATTTTAAGATCAGCCTCTGGAGTTTGATTTTATTTTTTGGTTTATTAAAACACTTTATACTAGGAATGGAGTGCTTCTATTAGTTCCGTTTTGACAAGTAATAAAGACCCATAATTTAATATATTATAGTACAAATAGTAATGGACACAGCGTTGTTAGAATATACCTTCACATCTCTCCAGTGTTTAAGAAAGCAACGTTTTGCTAATATGTTTTTAAAACAAAATTATGCAAATGTCAGGAACATGTACAGCTCTATCAGTTGAATTTCATGATTCATACTGTTTTAAGAGCAGTCACTTTAAATTTATTGTTTGCTTTGGTACCTAACCACAAGTAGTTTTCCTGCATTTCTTGTGACAAATTCTTGACAAATTTAGCTTGACACAGCACCTCATCCTTGGCTATTTCATCCAACTTAATTTTTGTTACCCAAAAGTCCTTATATTCACTCACTGATGTGTCATACAAGTTTCTATATTTTCTAATCTCTTCTGTCAAATGTTCTTCAAAATTTTACTTCATTTTGTCCACAAGATGGGACTGACTTTCAACCTTATCAGCTTGGTGTCGCATTTAAAACAGTTCAATGTGAACACTTTTTCGTTTCCCACCAGGCAGTTTATTGTGCGACACAGAGTATGTGTATGTGGTTGTAATGATTGGAAAAAAACAAACAAACAAAAAAAAAAAACAATATCCACTTTAAGTTTGTTTTGAGTTCAACTTGAGTATGCGCGGACCTCCGCAGGGTGAATGACACCTGAGTATGTGGGTGCCTTTGTAATTGCTAGCAAATTTTTTGCATATTTTCTCTAGCATTTCGAAAATGTATCTTTGGTTATGAAGTTTTTGGGGAAGCCCTCCTTGCGTCACTCTAATCTTTAACTCCCTCTGCAGATTTTCTATCAGACTGAAATTTAACTCTGGCCAGGCTGCTCTAAAACATTAATGTTCCTTTCAGTTTGATGGTACATGCTGGTAAAATAATGATTACTTTACACCTAAATCTGTTTGGAGTAAGAATATATTTTTACTCAGAGAACGAATGAGGTTATCAAGTTTAAATGTCTTAGAATCATTGTTTGTGTTGTGCTGGGCAAAAGTAGACATTAATAAATTAGAACAAGGGTGTTTTCAGTGTACAGAAAACTTAACCTGCTTTTTCTTATCTCGCCTTGTTTCTTGGTGTGTCTGAAGGTGTAGTTTACGTTGGTCTAAAGGCTAAGAAATGAAAGGCGTTTTATTGGACATCAAGTCTAGTCATTTAAATGAATGGTGTTCTGCCTGCCTTATGTATATTGAGTGAGAATTGGGAAACATGATGTAAAATGTACAAGGTGCAACTGTGTATGAACAAAGGTAATTATATTTACAGTGCTGTTTCTGTTTGTTTCCATACTTAAAACTTGCCTGACCATCTAGGAGTCAACATGCAATCCTCTGTACATGGCCTATGAGTGCTCCAAAGTGGTCACAAAATACTTATTGGATTATTTATTAATTTTACTAATTTGTTGTCAAGAATTAGGTCTGATAATGTGTGTGAATCTTTATGAATGTACAGCCTAGATTAAGTACTCATGAAATTAAGTAAGTCTGATGAAAAGTACTTCAGTATCTGAAATGTGTCCAAAATGGATGCTATCTCTAAGTTTGGGTGTTCATGCCACATAAGTTTTGACATGTCCAGAAGATTTATTGTTACCTTGCTTACATGAAGATGAAATTATTTATGCTACTGTATGAGATCCCAGAAAGGGGATAATGCAACATTTTTAATTTAAGCAATGTGTTGTAGAAATGTTATAGAAATGTAAGGCATTTACCCAGTTGAGTGAAAAGGGTATTATTCTAAAGAAATATGCTCAATTGTGACACACCAATTCTATTATGGTTTACTGAATTTGTTGTTTATCTATAAAAACATTAATAGAATTCGATCTGCTGTTAGCATTTTTATTAATCTAAAGAGTGAACCCTAGAAGAGAAAAAAAAAAATCTATATTTGAGCTCCATTACAGGCTAATGTCATTATAGCATCAAGCTGAAGTAAACTAAATAATAATTCTTTGAAGTGATAAATATGTTTAAATTCTAATTTATTGCACAATTGCTATATGCATCAGAGGCTCTTTGTTGTCTCTCGCAATATAATTCCTTATGTTAAGTTTATTTGTATAGCACATTTCAGCAGCAAGGCAGTTCAAAGTGCTTCACATCATAAAATCATCAGTCAAGTATACAGCAAAATCATCAAAAACATCAAAATCATGGACCAAAATCATAAAAATCATCAAGCAAATACACATCAAAATCACTGGGAAAATATCAAAATCATAGGGATCATCAAGAAAATATTTTCAAGCAAATATAGTTCAAAAATATTGATCAGTGATCCACTTACTTTATTTAACTGATTTACACTCAAACTTCCCAAATTAAGGCACATTAAACACAATCATCTCCACCATTTTCTCTCATTGTTTTATATATTGAGGAGTCTGGAGGAGGATTCACGCCTGAGGCCTTTGATGTTCCAGAACCCATTTTACCTTACAGGGGCACATCTGCCTGCTGGCTTTCTCCTTTAAAGTGTAGAAATCACTAAAACCACCCGCAGAACCCTCACTTTCTTCTGCTAATTTAACTTCCCTGTACTCCATACAGGGTGACTGGCCCTCAGCTGATGTCCTCCCTCCACCAACTCTGTAATTTAATTAATTATTAGGAGATGATGCTTCATGTGTAATAAAATATTTTATTTAGAACAGCTTCTCACCCGGATTTGTTTGCAGATTTATGGTCCGGACTACTAATCAAAGGCAACTCTAAACAGGTGGGTTTTCAGCTTTGATTTAAAGGAATTTAGTGCTTTGGCTGTTTTGCAGTTTTCTGGAAGTTTGTTCCAGACTAGTGGTGCATAAAAACTGAAAGCTGCTTCTCCATATTTGGTTCTGGTTCTGGGGATGCAGAGTAGACTACAACCAGAAGCCCTGAGTGGTCTGGAAGGTTGATACAATGACAACAGGTCTTTAATGTATTTTAGTGCTAAGCCATTTAGTGATTTGTAAACTATCAGAAGTGTTTTAAAGTCTATTCTCTGAGCTACAGCGAGCCAATGTAAGGACTTTAGAACTGGGGTGATGAGATCTATTTTCCTGGTCTTCGTGAGAACACGAGCAGCAGCATGTTGGATCAGCTGCAGCTGTCTGATTGATGTTTTTTTTTTTTTTTTTTTTTTTTAGGCAGACCTGTTAAGACCTTAAAGGACCTGTTAAAAAACATGCATTAACAAGTAATGGCTATGTCTTAGTTCAGTGAACTCCTAAGTTGTTATTACATTATAGGTCTCTGATCTTGCAGTATTTTTCATTTTAAATTTAAATTGTGTGTTCCTATTGCTACTGCGACCTAGTTTGAAATGTTTCTTAATCCATGGTTTTAAATCAGTTGATACAGACAGAAAGGTTATTAAACATCTGCCGGCAGTGTTCTTTGTTTCAAATGTGATCTGAGGCTCTTTTAGGTGACTGTCCCTACTACTACTCACTACTCAGTGGGTAGAGTTGGTGTCTCACAATGGGAAGGTTGTGAGTGTGAATCAATGAATGTGGTTTTAGTGTAAAGTACTTTGAGGGGTCACTATGAAAAAGTCCTATAAATTCAGTCCATTTTCCATTTTAAATTTCTATACAGTTCAGATCAGTTTATTTACATAGCACCAATTCACAACAAAGCACTAAAAGACATGAAAGTCTGTTTAATCGAATCTTACAGACAGAATCCAAGTCAAGAACATACAGTACATTCCAAATTGATAATCATTATCAAACAGTGCAGTCTAGTTCAGTTTATTATTTAAATTGTAAAAAAAAAAAAAAAAAAAGTCTCTATCTAAAGAAACCCAGCTGATTACATTGAGTCACTGACTTCCAGTGGACGAGCATGTTGCGACAATAATGTAAATGTGATTCTTTTTTTCTACCAAATGGTATGCTGTTCATCCTGGGTGAGCAAGTAAACAAACTTTTTTAATTATTTTATGAGTCCAGTTTGTTTAAATCCCATAGTTTACAAAAAAAAAATCATTAAAAAAGAAGCATCGGTTATTTTTTGTTTCTTTTTTATCAGCCTTTTATTCATCCACCGTTTATGTGTGACTCAATTGATTGGCCTCCTAGTCAATCAAGCTTTTGCAAAAAAAGGTACAATTATTGAATACAGAAAAAATATCTAAATTACACAATTACATACCCATTGTGTCTCTCACAAGTTCATCTTTTGGTGTGTGTGCCAGACAGTGTTATGAGATTTAATTTTAACACTGATATGAATTTGTCTGAGTTTGAAAACCGCAAATAGGATTACAAGAAAACTAAGGAGTACAAGTAAACTAAGGAGTGTGCAATAATTATAATTTAACCTGCCACTTGAAAACAGTTTACACACAGCTTTACCACTTAAGGTAAATATCCCATTATTATTATTATTATTTTTTTTTGTGTGTGTGTGACATGTATTTGACAGGTCAGTAGCAATGTACACTGATAAAATTCACCAATGTGGAAGCAAAGGATGGTCTTAAAATATACAGCAATAAACAACTGAGTTTTATTGAATCATCTACACAAAAAATATGGCTATAAAAGGATGCATCCATTAAAGATCTGTGTTGCCCAATAAATTCCCATCAGAACTTTTCTAGTTCCAGTCCTATTAACACCATTATATCAAATGTCACAGAAACATTTCCAAATTTGATGAGTTAGAACTAGCCCAAACCTCTAACAAGTCACGGTGACTCATAAAGTATGTGTAATCAATGTAGTTCTGAGCTTATTCTTTCCCTCCAATCAGTGACTGAAAAAAATCTGACAAAATATGGGTCAGCAAGCTGGTCTCGAAATTCCCTATATGACTTTCTTTTGCTTTGCATAGAGGTCAGAGGTTTGCTTCATTTATTGCCAAAAGCCCTCATCACAGTACTTTTGATGTGGAGTGCCAGAAAGAGTGTGAGTTAAATGTCTAATGTGTAATTACAAGTACTTTACATATCAAGCTTAGTGCTCTTGAGAACAATCCAGCCCTGCAAGAGCACACCTCACATCTTGACCTATCATGTCTTGATCTATTATTCCTTTGTTTCCACAACCTTATTTGAATGGGATCAAACTTCTAAGAGGTTTTGAGTAGTACAATGTTAGAAATGCTCTTTGAATTAGCATTATTGGCAAAATTACAGGGGGTGTTTCATAACTGAAACAGAACCCATTTCATTTTGCAGAGCTAATTGCTGACGTGTTTATTTTCAAAAGCTCTGAATCTTTTTTTTTTTTTTTTTTTTTTTTTAACATATTGTCATTTTATGTGAGCTCAACATGGGTTAGATTCAAGAAGGGGTCAGAAACATTTCTTAAAGATTTTGTCTATATACCCATGCCCAGTAGTTGCTGCAGATTTTTTGGCTGCACGTTAGTGTTCCAAATCTTCTGTACTGGATTGAGGTGTGGTGATGGCTGTGGAAACTGGAGTACATTTGTTATGTTCAAGAAATCAGTTTGAAATGATTTGAGCTTTGTGACATGGTGCATTATCCTGCTGGAAGTAACCATCTGAAGAGAAAGAGATTTACATGGTCAGCAACAATATTCAGGTTGGCTCTGATGCTTGAAGAATGCTCAATTTTGTATTAATGGGTCCAAAGTGTGCATCATATACGGACCCAAACATCTGAATGTTGCGGCTGAAATCAAGACTCGTCACACCAGACATTTTTTGTCTAATGTGTTGTTGCCCAATTTTGTTGAGCCTGTGTGAATTGTAGCCTCAGTTTTGTATTTTTTTGCTGACAGAAGGAGCATGTGGTGTAC
The DNA here is from genome assembly GCA_014839685.1 of Anableps anableps. Lineage (NCBI taxonomy): Eukaryota > Metazoa > Chordata > Actinopteri > Cyprinodontiformes > Anablepidae > Anableps > Anableps anableps. Next base: position 35,782,025 of record CM026065.1, on the reverse strand, counting down.
TCTACAGCAGAATGCTTCAATATCTGATGTGTACACAGGTGAATCACAAAGATTCACCAATTTTAACCCCACCCTCCAGGCAGGTGTCAGAATTATCTCCAGTCTTCATAAACCGTGCGTATGCACAAAAACCGTTGCACCACAATGTTTCACAAACATGTTGGCATGTATAAAACTGAATGTGGTGTGAAAGTTTACGTATATTTACCCAAACTTTTTACCTGCTATGAAAATGTGTGGCAGCCACGCAAATTTTTCAATAAACGATGAAAAAACTACAAAGCATCAAAACTCACCTAAATACGCTGAAATCTGACTCAAATCAGTGATATTTAACCCAAGGAGCATCGAATCCAATGTTTCTTTCATGATTTTAATCTTTTATTGTTTAAATGTAAATGATTAAACTGAACCACATTTATCCTCATACAATAAATTAACACACACACACACACACACACACACACACACACACACACACACACACACACACACACACACAAATAAAATGAAACTAAAATGATCAGAAAACCACCATTGAATATAAACAGTAAATTACCTTTGTTTTTTCATATGTAGATGAAAATGTGCATCGGTCTGTGCGCTGAAGCGCAGAAAATGCATGTAAATATTAAGAGGCACTTGCGTTCACACTGAAAAAGAAAACGGTGTCGGATCTACAGATGAACTCAAAACAGGTCAGGTTTGATGATTTTTGAGGTGGACAAGGTGTAGACAATCATACCACATACCTTGGTTGTAACAAATGGCTATTCAGGTTACTGTCGTCTTCCTATGATCTTGAACCAGTCTGTCCATTCTGCTTCAGAACATAATAATGAAAAGTAATAATATTTCAACCAGCAGCAATCGCAAAATACAAACACATGCCGTGTATGTGTGTGTTCGTGTGTGTGTGTGTGGGGATACTATGATTTTTTGACAACATGGCATCTGTGGCTGCAACACAGGAATGAAAGATGGTGAATTTGGTGAACCACATGCTGCCTATAAGATTATGCTCTCTGTATCCATTTGTGTTTCAGCATCTGTTGTACAGGGGACAATGAAACTTGGGAAGAGCAGGATACTTGAATCTCTCTTGAAGTCTAGTCCTGGTTGTTATAAGAGAGATTGTTAAATTTTGTTGTTTTGACTGATGAGAAAAGGTGGTAAGTTAGCATGCAAGAAAATATATTAACAAAATAATTACATCTCAAAGATAAATCACAAATCTAAAAATAAATCTAAGAAGATGAATTCAAGCTCATGATGTTTATAAGTCTCATGCTTAGCTATGTGCTTGGTGTTAAGACTATGCCACATCTAGCTCATTTATTTATTACCTGAGTCTGAAGGATGAGTTTCTCCATTTGCAACCTTGCTTTGCTCATGAAAGGAAAAATATCTGACTTCCCTTTCCAATCTGTGTCTGGTCACTTGGATTTTTTTGTGTTATTTGAAGAAGAAACTCTACTCAGTGGCAGACTGCTTCTGTCATTGAAGAGTTAACCTCTGGGATAACTCCAGTCTTTATTTCTGGAGTCCACTTATAACTGGAGTTGTCTGGCTTTTGAAGGAACTGATTCCAAATGGATGCTGCATATGAAAAGTAAAAAGAGAGATGACTGCACTTCTGCTGGCCAACCTTAGTTAGTGAGAGCTTTTCAGGAAACTGAAGGCTTGCATTCATGGGTGAAGTCCATTCCTGCAATGGATGCAAGCGTTTGGCTCAGAAAAATGGGGAAAGGGTTAGTCAGGTCCCATCCCTCAACCAAGCAGCTTAAGTCAACTCCCGCTCCAAAGATGGAAGAGAAGTCCTCTCCTAAAGGAAGCAAATGACAAAAGGGTATGTGAAACTGGAGCTTATCCACTGGAGGTGTGACCAGGAAGTGCTTTTAAAATAAAATCCAAATTTCATTGAAAATTTCTGTTTCACCTGAAGTAAATTATTCTCAGGCTATGAATGCACAACAGCAAGTAACCTAGGAAAAACAGATACAGAAAATAGGAAAAAATGGGAGTCTTTGAGAACAAAGCTAGGGGTTAAAGACTTTCCACTGACTAAGTGTCTCAAACACTAGTTTATCCAATGTTGCATTAGAAAAAAGGACCTCCTCATTTTCATGATCTGATTTCTATAAACTTATTTTATTTTAATTTCATCTCTTAGGCTGACATATACAGCTTACACACATACACACCGGAATGCAACAGACATTGTTTTTTTGTTGTACATTTTAGATGTGCGATGTCAAACAAGACAATACACTGTGTCAGCATGGGCCGGGCCAAAAGATACACACAGTTGACCTTATCAAAATCAAACACACATAGAGAGAGAGAAAGAGAGAGAGTCCCTTGCCTCTCGTAATAGATAATAAACAAAGTGCTGGCTATAATTGTTCTCCAGGATCTGTGGCGCCTGTTGCCCTGTAGATGTGTATGTGTGTGTGTGTATGCTCTGGTGTATTATAGCATATTGAAAGTCATTAAAATTAATGATGAGAGGTTGATGTCACCAGCTTTGAGTGAGTGAGTGAGTGAGAGAGTGAGAGAGAGTGAAAAAAGTGAGAGAAGAAATAACAATATGGATGAGTGTATTAAGGTGTTTTGTGTGCATCAAACAATGATTTATGGGATAGTAAAAAGTTAAAATGGCTTGTGTGTGAGAGGAAGAGAGAAAGAGCAGAGAATAGAATTTGAGACACTTGAGCATAAATCATTACTTGAGTCTTCTCCCAAATGGACGCCGTTATCTTTAAGCTTACTTAGAAAAAGCAAGAGGGGTGGGAGCAGAGACATAAAGAATAAGCATGAAAAAGAGGAAAGAAATTTGAGGAAGGATGATGATGTTAAAATGTAAACGTAATAAGAGAAGTGGATGAACCCAAATGAGTTGAATGGCTGGCCACTGGCCTTTTAATGAATCCGAACAAAATTGTTGCTTTTGTTGTGAAGTTGAAGCTTTACTGAAGGTCAGTAAAAACTCATCCAAACGGTTTAAACTTTTAGATTCATAAACAACTTTCTTCGAAAATGTGTTATTTTTGTAAAAGCTATTCATATAGACTATAGGAAATTAAATAAAAGTCGAAAGCTAATGAAATTCCAAATTACATGCCATCTGGTTAGTATAATAGTAATCTGAGCATTTTTTTAACAGAGTTGTGGAAGTCTTTCTTTTCAGTGGTGTAGGAACTTAATAGTGCTCCAGAATCCCTTTTATAAGTACTTGACACTGTAGCATGTTGATTACCCACTATTCCAGACTGACAACATAATTTTTGGACATGAAAACCTTTTTGGCAATAATTTCCCACTTAAGAAATCCCATATGTACCACAGATATTGATTGATGCAGGTGCAACTCAAATGTTGCAGCAGTGGTCCAATAATAACAGCACTGGATCCCATGTTTTGCACGTCTGCCAGTGATCAAGATTCACTTGTCTTCAAATGACAGACTCTGACTTGCTTTCTGATTAATTTAGCTAATAATTATTGGACCAATTAGGGAAACTTCTAATCTGCGTGTAGGACTTTGAACTTTCATATACAAAGCACTAAATATAATAAAAAAAATAGGGGGTAATGTATGGCATCACATTCCTGCCAAAAATCCTGAGAAGCGTATTAACCAATTGCAACAATGCATTTATTAATTGAGAGAGCATATAGCTCTGATTGCAGGCATTTCCATTTATTTGCAGCCCCATGACACAGCACAGCAAGGGGTAAAACATGCCCCCTCCACCATTCTGTACTCTCTCGCCAGATAATTACACCCACTCTCTGTGTTTAGTGGACGTATTTGTTAGCTCGGAGTGATAACTCTTCTGATTTATCTGATTGGCCAGATTTTCAACTCAAATCTGATGACAGCTAGCACAGGACATGGATTAATAGGAGAAGAAGAAGGGGCAAGATGTGTATTCAATGCATAGAAGAAGAAGAGGAGGAGATAGATGAGGATGATGAAGAAGAAGAAGGCAAGGAAATGAAAGTTCATTGATTTTTCCTTTGCCTTACCTTCTTAGTCTTCTTCATCCTCCTCCACCTCCTCCTCTTCTTCTTCTATGTTTCGAAGAGATGCATAAAAAGTCATGCATAAGCTACATACACCAAATTGTCAAATGATGTAATTCAGCCCTTCATTGAATTTTGGAGTTCCAATCACTTCTATGGTCACAGTTGTATAAACTCAAGCACTGAAGAATGCAGACTGCTTCCACAATTTTTTGTGAAAGATGTCAGGATAGGATCTCACCTGTGCAATACGGCCAGTAATAAAATATCTTTGCAAGTTAATATTCCATAGTAAATGGTAAATGGCCTGTACTTGTATAGTGCTTAATCAAGTCCAGAGGACCCCAAAGAGGTTCACACTACATTCACCCATTCACACTCATACACTAATGGTGGCAAACTACTGGATTGTAGCTACTGCTGCCCTGGGACAGACTGACAGAGGCAAGGCTGCCGTAACCCTAACCCTTACAGGACGAACTCCTACTACCATAGCCATTTTGATAGTGGCATTAAAAAAGGGAATGCAATTGGGAATGATGAGAACTAAGGCCCAAAGTGGTCAGCCAAGTAAAATGACAGAGTGAGGTCAGTGGATGTTGAGGTGCTTAGTCCAAAGAGGATGGCTGCAGAATCAAGTCAAGTTTATTTATATAGCACATTTCAGCAACAAGGCAGTTCAGTTTGAAGTGCTGTATATGATAAAAAAAAAAAAAAAAAAAAAAAAAAAAAAAAATAATAATAATAATAATAATAATAATAATAATAATAAAATAAACAATTGTGTTGAGAACAGCAAACAAGCAACAAAGATTACATTTTGTCAAATCCCAACATCAAAATTGTCAAGAATAATTATCATCCGATATTGGAATGAAAAATAAAATTAAGCTATGTTTCAGTTATTATTAATCAAAAGCAATATTAAACCAGGGGGATTTAGCCTTGATTTAAAAGAACATGAGCTAGCAAGAGCATGTAGATATTAAATAGGAGTGGTCTCTGGATTGAACCTTGGGCAGTCCCAGATATGACTTCTGTCTGCTCGGATGAGAAATTAACCATTGACACAGAGTAGTCCAGTCAACTACTTTACCAGAGAGTCCCCCCCAGCTCTCCAGTCACCTGGTCTAGGCAGTAGCTAAAGACCTCCAAATGTTATGTGATCTTCAGATTAACTCAAAAACCAATGTCGGCTTCCATAAATGTGGAAGAAAAAAAAAATAAATAATATTTTGCTGAGCACCTGATTGTTAAATAAATCTACGGGGTTGCTTGGTGTTTTGGTTCCAGCAGAACCTGGTTAAATCCTTCTGACTTCTGGGTTATGGAAGAAGTTTCCATGGCTGAACAGCTGCATTCAAGCCCTATGTCACCAAGTCCAATGGAAAGTGCAGAATGCAATGTTGTAAAGTACTCCAGTACTGGATTGTTCAGCAGTGGAGATGTATTATCTGGAATGATGAATCATGGCTCTCAGGCTGGCAATCAAACATATGACTCTGGGCTTGATAGTTGACAGGACAGTTTTTTTCCTGGCTGTTATGTGTCAAATGTAGAGTTTGAAGAAGAGTGGAATATGATGTTGCGCTATGTTTTAGGAATTGGAAGCATACCTTGCATAGCAAGGTATTTTGGAAAATTTCATGTTCCCATCTTTGTAGGACCAGTTTTAAGATGGCCCCTTCTTGCACACCTGTGCACAAAGCACGGTCTATAAAGATATGGCTCAGTGAGTTAGATATGAAAATCCTTGACCAAGGAGCAAGAGTTGTGTTGCAAATGTTCCAACACATCTAAGAAGGGATGGATTGGCAAAAGAAAGTACTCCATTATTTGAGGTTGTCAAGAGCCGAAGAATTTTGTTTTTCTTTTTATTACTGACATTCATAATGGGCAAACACAGATATTAAATACACACTTTAGTTGCACAGACTGTACAGTAGTGAAAGCCTTCTCCTGATTTTTTTGAAACACAGTGCCATGATGGGCTGCTTAGCGCACACACACACACACACACACACACACACACACACACACACACACACACACACACACACACAGACCTTTAAAAGAAACAACTTAACCTCAGAGAGTTGATCCTTGCTAAAACCTACTGAAATATGAAAGACCTGGCGGGAGGAGAGGAGGAGGAGATTGTATGCTGGCGGTACAAGCAGCACCAAGATGGGAAAGAGGGGGAAGGAGACACAGATGTAGTGAGTGAATATTAGATAGGAAAGACGAGGTCATAGAAAGGTCTGAGACATGTGCTGTGTCAGTGCCTTTGAGGTATGAGAGACATATTGTGACAAAAAACTATACCAGGGATAGGTCAAATTAGATTCAAAATCAGCAATCAGTCATTATTTGTAAGTTTAAAAACATTCATTAATCTACCCAAATATATGTACAAAAATAAGGACAGGAAACAGAGAAAAAGAGCAGTTATGGCATATGCCTTATTTAACTTGGACTGATTAACTGGGATAGTCTGAAATGGCCTTGTATTGAGTCAAGGTAATTAGATGTACTTCATGAAATACACTTCCAATTGTATTGTTGGTAATTGAAATAAAATGCTTTCACTTTCATATTTCATTTTAAAGTTAAAATATATTTTAGATGGAGATCACCTAAAACTCTTGAAATTATGAAGCTTAAATAAATCACAGTTGGCCTTTATTATGATTTTCCAAGTAGATTAGAAAATTTTAAAAGGCACTTTTCTAACACAGAAAAATTCTCTGTAGCCCATCTCTGTTTTACAGAAAAGCTACAACCACTGTAGCAACAAATAGCACCTTTCAAGATATAAAATCGTAAAGTGCTTCACAAGAGCCAACAATGTATACCAAAACAAGAAAAAAATGATAAAAGCAGATTTAAAAAGATGTTTCTAACTGGCTTTTAAAAGAGTACACAGAGTCCACCAGTCTCAAGTAAAAAGAAAGAGAGTTCTAGAGTGTGGGGGCCACTGAACAGAACTTCTCTTTGTTTTAATCTTAGTTTGAGGAACCTTCAACAGACCTTAGTCACAGGACCTCAGGGATATATGGGTGCAGAAAGCCCATTCCCTGTCTGTGAAAAATTCTCCAAGTCAGTAAATGAATCTTAATTGCCCATCCATCCATTATCTCTGCATGTCCGAGGTCACAGGGGCAGCAGCCTAAGCAGAGATGCCCAGACTTCCTTCTTCCCAGCCAGTTGGGCCAGCTCCTCCAGGGGAATCCCAAGGCATTTACAGGCCAACCAAGAAACATAGTCCCTCCATTGTGTGCTGGGTCTTCTTCTTGGTCTCCTCTTGGTGGGACTTGCTTAGAACACCTCACCAGGAAGGCATCCAGAAGGCATCCTAATTGGATGCCCGAGCCACCTCAGCTGGCTCCTCTTGAATTTGGAGGCACTGATGCTTATCCTGTCTGCTTCACACTTAGTGGCAAACTGCTCCAGTGAAAGCTGGAGATCACAATCTGATGAAGCCAGTAGGACCACATCATCCGTAAAAAGCACAGACACGATCCTAAGGCCACTAAAAGAGATTCAAGGTCCCTTCTGGGGGTGTAGAGCTGTCTACGAGCTGTTCCATGACCAGGACAAAAACCAAACTGCTCTTCCTGAATCCGTGATTCAGCTATCCGGCGGACCCTCCTCTACAGAACCCCTGAATAGACCCTACCAGGGAGGCTTAGAAATGTGATCCCTCTGTAGCTGGAACACACTCTGCAGTCCCCCTTTTTAAATAGGGGGACCACAACTGCCAATTTTTATGCATAGATCTGTCTATTGATCTATAAGTCAGTAGTTTTATTTAATAGAAATTACAAAGATCAAAGCCAGTTCTAAATCAAATCCACGAGTCAAATTAAGTGTCTTGGAGCCACTTTTATTAACTTCAAGCCTCATGGTGTTAATGTAGAGATCAAAAATAACATTGAAAAAACACTATTTTCATTTTAGTCTTTAAAATACCAAACTTTGCACATAACTATATTTTTTGTCTGATGACATCATTTTTAAACATTAAATCAGATGTTGTGATCAGTTACTCAGTATTTGAGTAGCCATTTTACCAAATACTTTTTATTCTTATAATAATTTTTTTGGATGGATACTTTTGAAGTGCTATTCTACTTGAGCACAATTTTTGGGTATTCCCACCTCTGCTTGTGGGTAATTCATGCTATATAATTTTTTGCTTTATTGGTTCTTTCCTTGAGGTCTGTTTTCAAAGTTTATTGTTGTGTTCCACTTCCTGAATAGTTTTTCTTATCATGACCTACTGTGTTTTTATTTAAGTTATGGCCTTGCCACATTTTGTTCTATTCCATGAATTAATTATTGATCAGAAGGTTTTGCCATGTGGGTTTTTCCCTTTGTATTTTGTTTCTTCTTTCATTCTTCATTGCCGGGTTCTGATTCACATAGTTCTTTACGCTCTACCATGTCCCGTTTTTCCTGTCCCTTAGTTTTGTAAGTTTTGCTTATTAAATTTCTCACTGATGCCTCATCAATGGCTGTCTGCGCAATGGCTCTATTTCTATCCCTTTACAACAAAACTTGACGTTCTGCTCTAGTTCCTTTGTGTGCAAACTGATGCGAGCATGAGCATTTTTTGTTTTTGCGGCTTTTGCATACAGATTTTTGGGAGAGCAATGATGGGGAAACATAGACTGACATAACACCTGTTACAACACGGGAAAGTAACGGTATGCACCGAACGCTGGAGATAAGTCCCGGAACACTGAGGGGTAAAATTTAGAAGTGGTGGTACTGCATACCAGTCTGTACCAGCCGACTTAAAGCACTGGTCATGTAAACCAACACAACCCCACAACATCCAGACCGTAAAGGAACTTCTGGTGGATATTATCGACCGCCAGGGCGTTGCCACTGAGGAGCTTTTTAACCACCTCTGTGACTTCAGCACCAGAGATTGAAGAGCCTGACCCAAGGTCCCCAGGTTCTGCTTCCTCAGTGGAAGACGTGCTGGTTGGATGGAGGGGGTCTTCGAAGTATTCTGCCCTGCCCACCGATCCACGATGTCTCAAGTCAAGGTCAGAAGCACACCATCCCCGCCATAAACAGTGTTGGTGGTGCACCATTTCCCCCACTCGAGACGCCAGATGATGGACCACAATTACCTTTAAGCTGTATGAAAGTTATGACTCCCAGGCCCAAGTTTTTGCCTCAGCAACACACCTGAGCTGTATTCTGCTTGGACTGCTGGTACCTATCAGGTGCTTCCAGGGTCCCACAGGCAAAAAAGACCTAATTGGACTCCTTCTTCAGGCTGATTGAAGGAGGAGTTTGGGCCTGCCAGGTCTGACTGGCATCCTCTCTGACCAGCATCCTCCACCACCAGGTAGTGGTCAGTTGACAGCTCTGCCCCTCTCTTCACTCAAGTGGCCAAGACGTGTGGCCACAAATCAGATGAGACAGCAACAAAGTGCTACGTTTCCTGGGTGCTTTGTGGTTTTGGTATAAGGTTTTGTTTTTCATAGTCTTGTTCTAGTGTTTTGTGTTATTCAAAGCCATTTGCTTTATTAGTCTTGTCTGTTAGGTTTGTATTCATAACTCTCCTGTTGTCCTTCATGTGTTTTGTGTCCAGGTTATTTTCTGTTAATCTGTTGGTTTAATTTTTTCATGTTTTATTTGTATTAGAATTCTTGTTTTGTTTTTCTTTTATTCCCCTGCTTGTTCTACTTTTAATGTCTTGTCTCTGTTCTTTGTCCAGCCTTGTTTTCTGCTTTTCCCTTCACTATATTTTAGCATCTCTTTTCTGTTATATTCCTAGTTTGAGCCTTTTTGCTTCCCTGTCTGTTTTCTTTTCTTCATAGTATCCTGATCCTGTAATTCCTGTCTTAGCTTTGTTTCATAGTTTACTCTTTAGCCTTATTATTCGCTCTTTACGTTTGTGAAGTTTATTTCTCTCCTCATCTTGTTCTTGTTTTAGTCTGTTTATTTGTTTACTTCCTGTTTCCTTTATCCTGTCTAACCTGCTCATGCCTTGTCTTTGTTTTTTCAAGCCTTGATCATTATTTCCTGTCAGGTTATATATTTTGGTTTTCTTAGGTTTTTAGTTCCATTCATGCTGTTGTTCATTTCTTTATCCATTTAGATTTTGCTATGTTTTATTTCTAGGTATTTTTGTTTGTTATATTTACTTTGTGTATTACTGTCAAGTCTTTTTGATTTCAGTTCTTTAACTCAGCTCTTGTTTTTGTTCATCAAGCTAATGTTTTCCACCTGTGTCTCTCTTGTTACTGTTATGCTTGTCACCTGTCTGTTATTTAAGTTCCTGTCCTGCCTCTGTCTTACTGTTGGATTTTTGCAAACCTGTACCAGTTTCTGTTCTGTTCATGCCAAACCTGCCACATTTTTGTGCTTTTTGCTTCACAGAATAAATCTGCACTATGTTTGCCTACTTAAGCCATTGTCTGTTCTTTGGCTCACCACTATCACCTAGAAAGTCGATCATCAAACTGCTGCTTAAGGTGTCCTGGTGCTAAGAGCACATATGGACACCCTTATGCTTGAACATAGTGTTTGTTATGGACAATCCGTGACAAGCACAGAAATCCAATAACAAAACACCACTCGGATTTAGATTGGGGGAGCTGTTCCTTGCAACCATACCCTTCTAGGTCTCACTGTCATTGCACACAAGTGCTGAAGTCCCCCAGCAGAACAAGGGAGTCCACAGGAGGGGTGCTCCCCAGCACTCCCTCCAAGGACTCTAAAAAGGGTGGGTAAACTGAACTGCTGTTAGGTGCATGAGCTCAAACAACACTCAGACTCCATCCCCCCACACACAAGCAGAGGGAAGGTAACCTTTCATTCACTGTGGTGAATTCCAACTAACAGGCACCAAGATGGGGGGGAAACAAGTATGCCCACTCCTGTCTCTCAACAGGGGCAACTCCAGAGTGAATAAGTGTCCAACCCCTCACAAAGAGACTGGTTCCAGAGCTGTGCATTGAGGTGAGTCCAACTATATCGAGACAGAACCTTTCAACCTCACACACCAGCTCAGGCTCCTTCCCCCCTCCCCCAGAGAGCTCACAATCCACGTCCCAAGAGCCAGCTTCTGTAGCCGAGGATCAGACTGCCAAGATCCCTGCCTTCAGCCACTACCCATTCCACATTCCACCTGACCCCATTGACCCCTCCCAATGGGAGTGAGCCCATTGGTAGGGGGACCCACGTCTCCTCTTTGGGCTGTGCCCAGTTGGGCTCCATGAGTAAAACCCTAGCCACTTGGTGCTCGCCAGCATGCCCCACTTCCAAGTCTGGCTCCAGAGTGAGGTCCTGGTGACCCACGTTCGGGCAAGGAACACTGTTTCCATGGTTTCCATCTTAAATTGCATTCTAAAATAAACTAGAAGCCTTTGTACTTACATCAAGATTTAAGTCACATGTGAAAACTTGACGCATTTTTTCAGAAGCCTGGCTGCGGCATTTTGAAGTACTTGCAGCTGTTCTTGGAAGTTTTGCTAAGACATGTATAGATGGCATTGCAATAATAAAATTATGATGAAACAAAAAATTAATATATATTTCCTGCTTAAAAAGTAAGACAATGGAACAGTATGGCAATGTTTCTCAGATGATATAGACAGGAAAAACGTAGAGAGTTCAAATGTGCATCCAAAGTAAAACCAGAATCAAAGGTTTTGCCAATGTTCCTAAAAGAGGATTTTCCCAAAGAACCAAGCTGTCCAAACCCAGAAATGTATTTTTCTGGTGCAAAGATAATTATTTCAGTTTTTTCTTCTTTTATCTGAAGAAAACTGTCTCTCATCACTGCTGAGTCTAAGCACTTTAACAAACTGTGGAGTTTAGACATTTCAATTAGGTGAAGCGAGGTGTACAACTGAATATCATCTGCATGTGGTGTTTTAAAGGTTGATAGAATGTGTCCAAGAGAAAGCAAATACAATAAAACCAGCAGAGGCTCCAACACACAACCTTAGGATACACCAAAATGGACTGGATAAGAGGAAAGATGAGGGGGAGATCTTCCAGCTGTCATCTCCAAACTCCACAGCTGGAACCTTCTCACTCAACTCCACCAACTGTACAGTGAAACCATACCAATTAAGCTCTGAGTTGTGATCACAAGAGCAGGCAGAATATGTTGTAAATCCTAGGGTTACATAGCCCTAGGAATCGCAATTGGTTGTGTCTACTCACTGTCATTATCTGCAATGGAAGATTCTCCTGGGGTTTAAATGCTTACACTGAAGAAGAATGTAGATTAAAGACCCAGAAGAAGGGTCCACCACATCATGTGATGTTGCCCAAAAGACCCAGCTTACTGAAGAGATTGCTCAAAATCAATCCTGACTATAAACTTCACCAAAATGAAAACTTTTAGCTCTAGTCTTCAAGACGGAGAAGATATCTGCCATGAAATCTAAATGACAGCTGGAAAAAACAAAACAAAACAAAAAAAAAAAACCATAAATCTAAATCCACAGGATGTGGATCTGATTTTCTCTATATAAAGATGTATCTGACAATCACACAAAAAAGATCAAGAATAGTCTTGCAAGTGGAAATAATTTTATTTGTAAAGAAGGTTTCCATTAATAACTATGATGAGTTAATGCAAACATGGTTCAACAGACCGTGACTCTATTTAGCCATACACCACCTGGCTTTTGTTAGTTTTAGACCTGCACAAGACAAGGATAACAATTAAGCAAAAATATCAATTTAAAAAGAATTAACTTTGGGGACAACACATAGAGCCATTCACATAGCTACACAAATTAACTTCTTGAGGTCTGACAGAAAAGTAAGACCAGCGATGTCAAGTAATGAGGTAGAAGTATCTCGTTACTGTACTTAAGTAGATTTTTCAGGTATCTGTACTTTACTTGAGTTTTTATTTTTCTGATATTTTCTTTACTCCCTACATTTTGAGAAATGTTTGTACTTTTTACTCCTTACATTTTCACAAATGGCTCATTACTTTCATGATGAAAAAAATGGCGTGAAGTCATATAAAAATCGGAAAGATCCTGCTGACAGAAAGCGTGTCACTGTTTATGCACCATTCAGTTGGATACGACCACAGCAAAACAGAAGAAGAAGAACACAGTGGGACATGAGAAAAACAACATAGATGAATACAGTAACCAGAGTAACATCGCAAAAAATGGAGGAACAAATTCGGAGATGCAAGGCATTCCCCTGCCACGACTTTATGTGAAAGATTCCTTCGATGCTGTCGGCTCTAAGAACGATTTCTTGGCGAATGTGCTGTGTTTTGAGTAAACCGAAGATCTGGGAGCCTCTGCCGTCAAATCTTAAAAAAAAAAAAAGACACACGCAGAAACACACACACATACATAAACAGGTAAGTGTGTATGTTCAGCTATTATTAAGCGCTAATTTTGCATGTTCTGTTTGTCAGTTTATAATGATGGTAATCCTGAAGGAGCATGTAATTTGATGGTATAAGCAGCAGCTTATCGATCTAAGCTAATGCTAATTAGCTCCAGAAAATCCTTAACTCATTGCTGACCTGTCACTGTTAGGACACATAACTCATCAGGGCTTTCTGATAGTCATTTAGGAACGTTTCTGAGTGAAATGGTGGTTATAAAAACCCAGAAGATTAACAGCCCTGTGTTACAGTGCTAGTCATCTGTATTAAATCCCCTCAAGAAAGCAACTTAGTTGTACTTCTGTCCACTGAACTACTTTAATCTTTGTTTTGTATGTCTGTGCCTAGCGGTGGAGAGGATTGTAAGGATCATAACAGAACAAGGGGAAGGAGCCATTGCAGCTGTGTGCAGGCCACTAAAAATTCCAGTGTAAGTACAATGGCACTATATTTTAATAGTTGTAATAATATTAATATAATTATAATGATATATCAGTAATAATATTAATTAATACATGTTTCACTTTTTGTGCATGTTGGACATCTGACAATGATATTTTAAAAGTCTGTTTATTGCTAAATGAAAATAATGGTAGACATTTTTTTTTATCTCAATTATCTATATAATACTGAATAATTGGTTGTCACATTAATTTCTGCAAACAAGAACAACTGATGCATGATCCATGATGGTGTAATCTGAATTATTGGAGGATAGATCATAAAATTCAACTAATGATCAAGTCACTGGGACTTCGTGTGATTAGTTCTCATTTAGTTGACCATGAATTAAGGGTGTAAAATGAGTTTCTCCATATAATAATAAATATGCAAGTGGTTAACCAAAAAAAGACAAAGGCTAATTTCATGATATTCTGTTAAACAAGGTATTACAAAGGTGGTACATTTGTTGGGAAATCATAAAATTCTTCTTTGGTTTTCTATGCCATAGGTTCTTGCATTCATCTGAAGCCATCTGAAGGAGCTTCAGATGAATGCAGTGTTTCCTAGCGACACGTGTCATTCTTCAGAGGAGGAAGATGTCTTTCTTCCATTAAGCAGGGCAATGCTCAAGAAAACTCCAAGCAGGTAGAGTCCTACCTGGCCTGTCCAACTGAAGCCATGGATGACCTGAAATCTTTCTCAGCCATTTGCCCCTGAAACTCAACACACCCCTGCCTGCCTCAGCTGCCTGTGGGATGCATTTAGCACAGCAGGACTCGTATTCAGACCCAAAAGGGTATGTCTTGCTTCTAGTATTTTTGAGAAACCATCTACCGAGGCTTAATAAAAAATGTTGGTAGTATTAGAGAGATGAGCAATTTTCTAACAGAAGAAATACAGACTTGATTAGATTTGAAGCTTCCATGTTGATTAAAATGTTTTAAAAAAAAGTTAAAATCAATACCATTTTTGTGAAATACAGATTTGGTGGAGTAACAAAGTTTTTTAGAAGGTATCCTGATGCTAATGCATGAGCTCTGTTCAGTTCAATCTAAATTATTCTGACTGAGATTTGGTTTGGAGAAACAAAAATGTATCAGTATTTTTTTAAAATCTCCATACCAACACAGTGCAGGTTGTGAGCAGAAGAAGAAAACTAATCTATTTTGTATGACAAGAACTTTATTAGTATTTTAGACTTATCGAAAGTCATTTTGTATCATTGAAGGTGAGAATTACTTTTTACTTTTTGTACCTTAAGTACATTTCAAAACTTGTACTTTTTTACTTTTACTTAAGTAAAGGAGTTCAACCTGTACTTTTACTACTTTTGCCAGAGTATTATTTTTCATACAACTATCTGTACTTCTACTTATGTAGAGAATGTAAGTACTTTTGACACCTCTGAGTAAGACAGGGGCGGATGGTGAGAGCTTTTATGTTCCCATATAATAAACTGTCACTGAAGTGTCACAGGGAACTGATTTGAGAAGTAGAGTAAGATCATCATCATTTCGTAAGTGGAAGTGACAGAAATATCACAATGTAAATGCATACTTACACACCCACACAAATTTACCCATAATCACCAATTTACATTTTAAATCATCCTGATATTTCTATTTAAACACAAATGTAAAACAAATATGCTAGAAAAGCAAACTGAATGCCAGACCTTTGATCACTGATGTAATGAAATGGCTCCTCTTCTCTTATCTTAAATGCAATGTCTTATTTCTTAGACATCTCCAGGAAATGCATGTTAACTTCTCTTTCCTTTGTGAGCCACATTGTTATAAACACATCAGAGTTGGGATGTTCCTGCTTAAACACAATTAGCATTATATTCTATATATTTTATTAAGTAGAATGCCTACAAATATGAAGGGTTTTCTGTCATTAAATGTAACTTCATAACATTTTTTTTATTATTATTTTTTTTTTACAGAAGCTGGTTATGATTTCATAAATTTTCCATTTTAATTTTATAGTTTTGCTTTGTGTAACTAGTTACTAGTTAGTTGTAAAAACTCAAGTTTTCATAACTTTCAAAATAAGGGGCCCAGCCTTTAAGTGGAAATATTATCTTTAATTGCAGTAACAAAACTGACTGCTGCTCATATAGAACTGAGGTATCTGACAACAGTTTACAGAAGCACGATTTAGAACTATACTGATGCAGTTTAATGAGAATATCTGCAACAGGACTAAAACCTAAATAGTAACTAATCAAATGAGGCATCTGTGACAGTAATATATTAAATATAGCACTTAAATATAATAAAATGAACTGGGTAAAAAAGGTTATAAATTAAACAATATATATGCTGGAAAAAACAACAGCAATAACCAAAAACAGGAATCAAAATTATCAAATGTATCCAAATTACTAAAATTTAGGGACTCAAGATTTTTTACATTGACCAGTTAAAACTTCTGTGTAACCGAGAATTGACCCATAACACATACAGGGAGGCCTATTTGGAGAGCTTAAAAGGGAGCAACCTAACCTCAGAGAGCTTATCCTTGCTAAAAACTACTAAAATATGAAAGACCTGTTGGGAGGGAGTGAAATGGGAATGGTAGAAAACACAAAGGGGAAATGGTGGAGTGACTGAACATTAGATACAGAGAAGTGAGGTCACAGAAAGGTCTGGTGGTTGTACTATGTCAGAGATTTTGCAAAACCAGCTCAGCAAAAAAGAATTTTACAGCTATATAGATCAAAATGATTTAATATCATTTTCAGCATTTAGGTCAAAAGTAAATGCACATAAATGCAGTGAAAACAACAGTGAAAACAAGGAAAAAGAAAAACACAATTTTAAAAAAGATGAAATGGGACTAAGATTTGTTTCAAAGCTTTATCAGTCTCTAAGAGAGACTGGATGGCAGAACAGCAGCAACACTAAAAAACATGATTTCTGAAGAAAAAAAAATCTTAAACTCAATCCCCCGCTCCGCCTGTTTCAGTCACTTTGCTCTCTTGTGTCCTTAGGCAAAACAGTTGGTTGTGGTCAAAGGGCCCTGTGGTGCCGTTTGAATGGCAGTTTGACTTATGTGAGTCTGTCCCAAGGCAGCTATGGCTACAATGTAGCTTACCACCATCAGTGTGTGAATGTGTGTATGAATGGGGGAACGACTGTAGTATAAAGCGCTTTGGAGTCCTCTGACTTGATAAAGTGCTGGCCGTTTACCATTTGCCAACAGACAACAAATCCAATCATAAGTATTTTCTACTGGTAAATTAGACCGCAAAGTTGTGATTTGAGTTCTGTAACCTTGCAAAATAAAATGGCTGAGAATATTTGCTTTCTGCGTGCGTAGACAGGAATGTGTGCCTGTAAAAAAAAAAAAAAATCCATGGTATAAATTTGTGCTTGTAAATTAGAATGTGCAACTGTCATTAAATTTTGTCACCTTGCAAACCATGATGTTGAAGAATTTTATTTTTGTGCATCCATAGATTAGAATGTATGTGTGTACAAAAGATTTGTATTTGTAAAAGATAATTAAACAAGTTACATTTTTAAGGTTTTTTTTACAGATACAGCTGCAAAAACGATGTGTAACACTGTTGCTTTCATGTGAGTTTCAACCTGGAAGTACAAATTTTGACAAGGATTTTCTACCTTTTAACTGATTGCTCAATGTCAAGTCAATCATAAATTTAAAGGGATCCAAGGTTAGTTGTAATAATAGACTTTATTTGAGAGACATTTGTTTCAGATGTAAAACAATACAGTAAAAAGACTGTTGGCTGTTTAGTTTTTATAAAATTAAATAAAATGTTGTCACACAGATGTTGCCATGTTGTTTGCGCACCAATGTATTCTGGGTAGATGATATATGCCAGGACCTACAGCGCTAGCTCCATCTAGCTGGAACAGTAATTATTGTGCAATAAGTAACATTCAGTCTTTTAAATTTGAACCAGAGCTCGTTGAAATAGAAGGGAATGCAGAAATGAGAAGGGGAAATGAAGATGAGGAGGACCAAATGGCCTCCATCACCTCGATTTCTTGTGTTTTATTTATGAACTCGACTCCACTTGGCCCTACCCGCATCAATGGCCCGGCATGCATTGCATAGGTGAAAAATATAATGAAGATATACATTTTTTGAAGTAATTATGAGGTTTTACAAAAATGTTTAGGTTAATAGGAAAATTACAACAAATTAAGGGCAACAAGTTCAACTAGTCATGGATCCCTTTAAACAATCCAGTCAGATTACAGATAGGTTTGTCTGTCAGCAGAATGGAGTGGAGTCTGATAGTTGGCCAGGTCGGATGTCTGAATCCACCGTCACACTGTATTGATTGACTAGTCCTTCTGTTTCCCTCCTTCCCGGAGTGGTTTTACTCCCGTAGTGAAGTTAGTTTTAAGTTGGATATTTGACAGACATTCTCTCCGTGATTCACTACAGGCAGTGATGGCTTTTCTTGATGTGTGCTGTCACAAAGACAGCACTTGGTGAGACTCTGTGTACTCGCTGCAGAATGCATTGGTCCACTTAGGGACTATCAACAAAGAGCCCCCCCCAAAAAAAAAAAAAAAAAATCAGGAGCTTGTAGATGGCCTAAACACTGAGAATCAATGCTGAATTGTGATACTACACTAGACTAACAAGACACACATGATTCAATAAGATTTTTTATTGCTCTCTGACTTTATATTTTTTGTAAAATTATGGAAAGTACAGTTCCCATTACAATTGCCATAACAATAACATTGATTTCAGGTAGTTTCTTTATATCTACAGTCAAACATAATGGTAAGCGTAATGGTATGGGGTTGCTTCAAGACCTGAACAACGTTCTGTAACAAATAAGATAAGTTACCATATTATGCAGGTGATACACAACTCTACATTACATCACTATGTGACTACGAACCAATTCGAGTATTCAGAAGCATATCGAGCAAACCACAGCGTGGATGTCCATAACTGTCTACAGCTGAACAAAAACAAAATAGGAACATAAACAAAACTAAAATAATTATTTTTGGACCAAAGGGAGAAGAGACCACACATCTTCAGTGATTACAGCAAGAAACTGCTTATCAGGCCAGAAATCTGGGTGTTGTGAAGAAATCAGACCTGATCCTCCAGAGACATATAGACAGTTACAAAATCAGTCTTCTATCACCTGAACATTTCAAGTATTAGATGACTAATGTCCCAAGAAGATCTTGAAAAACTCATCCATGCATTTGTCTTCAGTTAAATTGATTACTGCAGCAATGACTTCACAGGTCTTTCTAAAAAGTCAGTCAGACAGCTGCAGCTGATCCAGAATGCTGCTGCTCGCGTTCTCACTAAAACTAGGAGAACAGAGCACATCACCCCTGTTCTAATATCCTTACACTGGCACACTGTATCTCAGAGAATAGACTTTAAAATACTTTTGTAAGTTTATGAATTACTGAGTGGCTTAGCACCAAAATATATTAAAGCTCTGTTGTCACTGTATCAACCTTCAGATGACTCAGGTCTTCTGGTTTAAGTCTACTTTGCGTCTATGCAATCAGAACCAAACATGGAGAAGCCACATTTAGCTTTTGTGCTCCTCTAATTTGGAACAAACTTCCAGAAACCTGCAAAAAATTCTGAAACATAATTATTATTCTTCATTTGTAGTCCAACTTTAGTTTTGTTTATTATGTCACTTCAATGTACTATTTTATGTTTTCATCATGTAAAGCACCCTGAGTTGTCTTGTTGCTTATATGTTCTATACAAACTTGCCTTGCCTAATTGTAGGTTTGGAGTTTGTTGCAGAACTATGATCTGATTGGTGGTACACAACGGGGTTTGGAATGTCGTTTATGTGTCTATATTTATTTTTAGTTGATCAGAGTGACATGCACTTTTTTGTTAAAGCAATTTTGTTACACTAGCTTCTGAAATTGTCATGCATCAGTCCATTGTAAAATGTTAAATCTCCAAGCAATGATGAACAGCAGCTCTACAAAAGGCACATGGAGACATGTGTTAAAAATGTCTTGGCTAAATGGAGATTAAACTGAAAATTTACAGTTTCCCTTCTGTCATCAATTCTTCTAATAATTTTTGTGAATTTCAACCAAGGGTCTCCCTGACTAAGAAGTTGGGAGAGCAAGAAGGTTAGCTACTTAAAGAAACAAAAACATTCTAAATGTTTGTAAGATGGTCACTGATTAAGAAAAGGGAGCTAAATAATAATAACTGCATTCTCCCCCACCATCCTGTTGTCATGTCTTGGATTATGTTAGCACGTTTTTTTCAACATAACAGTTGGTTTCTGTACTGACAGTGCCTGGCAATGCTTTGGTACAAAATGGGAGTAGGAACTCATGAAGCAAAGCTGGAGCCTTTAGCCATGGTCATGTTCTTATGTTGAAGTTTGAAGTTGTTATTGTTAACATTCCAACCACCCATTGGGGAATGAGTAATATTAGTGTTTTTTGATAAATCAAAAGACTGTAGACAGAAATTGTTTTTTTATTTCCACAAAGGAAAAGAAATATATGTAGTAGTGTAGTTGGGTTTAAAATGTAGTTAGAAAAATCAAAACTTGTTTGTTTTTCACCAAAAAAATCAGAAAAAGAAAAAAGCAAACTTATTTCTCAGAAACCCAGACTCTCAACCCACAGAGCCCAAATCCTTTGATTTTGGCTGCAGACACTGCAGGACACCCCAGATGTTTTTTGTCCATGTTCTGACTAGTCAGAGTTATTATAGGCAGATTTCCTTCATATTTTTTGCACTGGATGTTTTTTTGGTTGGTGTTGTTTTCCATATACATTATAACATTTAATTATTTGAGTCGAAGAGACAGATCAATATTTTTGGACTCTCAAAGAGCACACATCTAACAGCCAAATATTTCATAAAATATATCTTATCCATAATTTTAAAAAAGTAAATTTGTGACAAAATTGTCCAGCAACTAAAGCAAAGTATGTTTTAATTTTTTTTGAGTTTTAGTATGAATGTAGGTATGATTATAACTTCCTTTGTCTCTTTCTCGAGCTTAAAATAACGTTGTATGCATATTATGATTTTTATGTATTTTACATTATGTCACATTGGACAAAGAATCTGTTGATCTGCAGTTTAAATATGTGTGTTTGTGTGTGTGTGTGTGTGTGTGTGTGTGTGTTCAGCTTGTTTAAAAATTCTGTTCTCCTCTAATGTGTACCATGCTTTCAGAGTGTGTGTATATTTTTCTGTGCCTCTATGTTTCAGTTTAGAGAGCCAGTAAACCACAGGCAGGACTTTGCTTGGTTTGAGTGAACATACAAATACAGAATACACACACACACACACACACACACACACACAGCTTGGCAAAAATCATTATAAGCAGGTGTGTTTAGATACATCCAGTTTCATGGGTTGCCTGTGCACAAACTGCATCTCCTTCTCAGTTCCTGTTTTTTTCTCTGTCTGTTTTGCTCTCTGTCTCAGTCTTGCTTTTCATGTGAAGTGGTTTTCTGTGTACTTCAATTTGGACACAGCAGTTTTATTTGAGAAAGAAAACTAAGAAGCGTACATTTGTTATTAGAATACAATCAAATACAGCAACCCAGAGAAACCCAGACATACATGTACTCTCTGTGATGTTTCATCTTGATATGAAAGAAGTCTTCAATAAAAACAAAATAATATATTTTCTTCTCCACACTGGAAATCTTTCACTTTTAGGATTTTTAGCTATTCTGGCATTTTAATATTTCTTTCTCAGCTGCAGGTACAAACATTGGTTAAGTAGTTTTGTCAAGAGTTTCTCAACAGTTATTGTCATGGACATTTTCAAAGTAGAATTCCATTAAACTTTGAAATTTCTATTTGTTATATGGTGTATAAAAATGGGTCTGGGCTTTAAAAAAATCAAGAATAATTCATTTAGTCCCTCTCAGCCTGAGGTTGTCAATTGCTTCCATCAAAGTTTTTGCCCAAAGATGCACACAAGGAGCCCTTATGTACTGGAGACTGTTGTATTGTCTGGCAGATACAGAAAACCTCATTTTCAAATGTTTTCGCATGACTTGTGTTGGGGTTCTCGTAAGGTTGCTGAAAGGAAAAGATAAAATTCAGAAAACTTTTGACGTGAGTGTAAGACCAATACGAGGCTCCTAATTTTCACTTCTTTCTATTTTTTTTTATTTTATTTTTTTTTTTTTTACCATTTGTTTGATCTTTATATAAGTACCTCTGTAAATTAGTGAAAGACATTGTTCTCAAATTGTGTTACAAGTACCGCTGGTGGTACCTGGGCTGACCCTAGTGGTGCTCTAAAGAAAATTTGTTTAGTAAGCAGAAACACAATGGCTACTTCAGGATCTGGAAGGATTTTTCAAGTAGCTGATCAGTGCTCATGGTAATTATTAGGAATACAAATTAATTCGATTGTGCTGTTAGTGTTAGTGCAACTGTGTCTTTAGCACCCTCTATGGATGATTTTGTGAGAAATCTGACAAACCGTGATGTATCAGGAAATAAGAAGTTTCTGGATGTTTACATGGGGTTTGATGAATAACAGTAATCCACATGCATCTGCTTCCATCCTTCTTTTGTGGTATCATCTGTATGTATATTGTTTATTCTTTACTGATCTCTGCTTCTATCATATTTTGCAACATCAGAGAAGTTTATTCTGTAACGGGGGAGACTGGAGGAAATTCATCTTTTTCTGTAGCAAATTTGTAACTTTTATATTGTTTATATCTATAATGCTTTATACATTTATATTTAAATATGTTGTTTTTATGGTTAATTACAATGATTTTTTTGGTGCCTCCCTGGCCAGTTGGTGCATGATGCCAAGTCCAATTGAAAAACTGTTTTAAACCTCTGTCAAGATGATGGTACTTGGAAAAACTATTTACTAAGTTGGTGCTTCTTGTATAATCAATACCCTAGGCCTTCAATCCTATTCCACAAATATTTGTGAAAGAATTGTTTTTTTCTCAGGAGCTAAGTGAAATCCAGTTTGCTACTGTGATAGGATGCAACCTGTGCAACAAGTCCATTTTTGAAATTTCCTTGCTATTAAATATTCCACAGTCAACTGTTACTGTTATTATAACAACATGGAGGCAATGCCAGTTAGAATGACAGAACTCAGTAGATGTTGAGACATACAGTGTGCAGAGGTCATCAACCTTCTGCAGAATCCATAGCTAAATATTTGCAAACATCATGTGTCATTTAGATTAGCTCAAGAACATTGCATGCAGAACTTTAGGGATTGGTTTCTATTCCATGAAGATGATGTAAGGCTAAAACCTTACATCATTGAGCCCAATAAAGACTGCCACAAGCATTGGTGCAAAGCATGCTCACACTGGTCTCTGGAGCAGTGAAGACATGTTTGTCCGGAGTGAAAAACCATGCATCTCTGTCTGAGATTCCAATAGAAGAGTTTGGGTTTAGCAGTTCCCAAGAGAACGGTACTTGCGTGACTGTATTGTGTGAAGTTTGGTGGAGAGAACATTACAGTATAGGGAAGTTTCTCAGTAGTTGGCCTCTACCTCCTAATTCTAGTGAAAGAAAGTCTTAATGCTTCAAAATGCCAAGATATTTTAGGCATTTTCATGCTTGTATGTCTAGTATACACAGAGATAATCCAGAGTTTCAGCTAAGCCAAGCATTCTCATCTAACAGCATCTGACCTCACAAATGAGCTTCTAGAAGGAAAGTAGTCAAAAAAGTCCCATAAACACATTTTGTGATAACTGTGTATGCCCTACCCTCTGCTAACGCTGCTGCAGCCTGCAATGTCCTCCACACTATCACCAGCAGACTTCAAACACAGCACCCACAGGCCCTCTTTCTGATTTCCGGGGACTTTAATCATGTCTCCCTGTCCTCCACTCTACCAACCTTCACCCAGTATGTCACCTGCCACACCAGAAATACCAATACACTGGATCTACTCTATGCCAACACCAAGGAGGCATACAGTTCATCGCCTCTCCCTCCCCTGGGGGGCTCTGATCATAACCTGGTTCATCTCCAAGCTGTGTATAAACCCCTGATACACAGAGAACCAGCTGTGACACGCACAGTGAAGAAATGGACGGAGGAGACTGAAGAAGCTCTAAAGGACTGCTTCAGCTCCACTGTGTGGGAAGAGCTCTGTGCGCCTCATGGGGAGGACATCGAAACATCACAGACTGCATCACGAACTATATCAACTTCTGCATCAACAACACTGTGCTCATCATGACGGTATGGTGTATCTCCAATAACAAGCCCTGGCTCAACCCTGACATAAAGGTTCTCCTGGAGGAGAAGAAGAGAGCCTTTAAATAAGGAAACAAGAAGGAGCTGAGAGCTGTGGAGAAGGAACTGAGAAGGAAAATTAGGGATGAAAAAAACATCTACAGGAAGAAGATGGAGGATCAGCTGCAGCAGAATAACATCAGTGGGGTTTGGAGAAGTTTGAAGTCAGTTTCAGGCCACAAATCAAACCCTCAGGTGTAGGAGACTTAGGATGGGTGAACGACTTAAACCAGGTTTGACCAGTCACCCCCCCAGCACAGTCCTGCTGTTACCCCCCTCATCTGTAACGACTGCCAGCTCTTCTTCTCAGTACTTCACACCTCTCAGCCATTATGTATCCCCTTCACTTCAGAGGAAACCATCCCACAGCCCCCTTCCCCACCTCCATCTTGTCTATTTCATCACTTCAGGTGAGGAACAAGCTGTGAAAGATCAAGGTGTGAAAGGCTGCAGGTTCAGATGGCATCAGCTCCAGGCTCCTGAGGTGCTGTGCAGATCAACTGTGTGGTACCATGGGATACATATTCAACCTGAGCTTGAAGCTGGGAAAAGTACCACAACTGTGGAAGACCTCCTATGTGGTACTGGTACCAAAGACTTCTCCATCAACTCACCATGCAGCCATCTGCAAAAGTTCTCTGTTGACTCGGCCAAAGTCGGCCTAATCACAGGTGAGGACTAGACAGAGTACAGACAGTGGACTCAGGACTTTGTGGACTGGTTTAAGCAGAACCACCTCCTGATCAATGCTGCTAAAACCAAGCAGCTGGTGGTGGACTTCTGCAGGCAGAGACCCACCTTACTGACAGCGGTGAACATCCAGGGAGTGGACATTGAGATTGTGGACCCTTATAAGTACCTGGGTGTTCACCTGAACAATAAACTGGACTGGACTCACAACACTGATGCGCTTTACAGGAAGGGTCAGAGCAGACTCTATCTGCTGAGGAGATTGAGATCTTTTGGAGTGCAAGGGGTGCTCCTAAAGACATTCTTTGACACTTTAGTAGCATCAGCTATCTTCTATGGTGTTGTCTGTTGGAGCAACAGCTAATGTACAGCTGAGAGGAAGCGGTTAGATAAGCTCATCAGGAAGGCCAGCTCTGTGCTAGGATGCCCCCTCGACCCAGTGCAGGTGGTGGAAGACAGAAGGACTCTGGCGAAATTAACATCACTGATGGACAATGTCTCCCAACCCCTGTTGCTAAACTGAAGAGCTCCTTCTGTGACCGACTGCTGCATCCCAAATGCCAAAGGAGCGTTATCGTAGATCCTTCCTCCCAGCAGCTGTTAGACTTTATAACCATCACTACTCCCAACAGAATCAATGTGTTTACATCCCTGCTGGCATTTGCACAATCATCTACTCTGTTCTTACTCATTTTTAAATAACATTTCCGCTGTTTTTGCACATATGTTTTTATGCACTGATATACTGTATTGTAAATAATGTGTATCTTTTTCAATGTTCAATACACATGCACATTATGCACATTCTTGAAAAAAGTCATCTGATTCAGTTGCACAGCCTTAGGATCGCGTGTCTGATATGCCTATTGCTAATAACTGCACAGTATGTCAGCTAGAGTCTTGTACAGTATAGTATTATTATTATTATTATTATTATTATTATCATTGTTGTTGTTGTTGTTGTTAATCTTGTTTTTTTTTAAATTGTTTTGACTCTAAGAACTTTTTGTGTGATACTTCGTATCTGTTGCTGCTGTTACACCTGAATTTCCCCTTTATGGGACAATAAAGGATGTTTCTTTTCTATTCTATTCTATTCTAGACCTTATGGAAAGCCTGTCCAGAGGAGTTAAAGCAATTTTAGCTCCAAAAAGTGTGCTGAAATCATTTGAACCCCAGTGGAATTAGAATAGGATGTTACTCAAGTCCAAGCGCATACTTTTGGCAACATGTATATGTATGTATGATGTCAATTAAAAATGTTGCCTGGTAATTTGGTGAATTGCCTAGGGGCAAATTATGACTTAAACCCAAGGTGTACCACAACAACACAGCATACATAATAATTAACATGAAATGCAAATTCCAACTTGCCTTCTACCTGTGCCAAAGTAACATTGTTTTTAATGTTACATTTAAAAAAATGATGTTACAAGTAGAGAAAAACAATCAAAAAAATATTAGTGCATTATAAGATACCTATATACAAGAGAGCTGCTTTTCTTTGTCATAGCATTTGTATAACGTCTTACTTTATGTGGTATTGCAACTTAAAAAATAGGTTGATAATGTCAGTGCCACCAACAGCTGCAAATTTAAGCATGTTTTGACCTCTTAAAAGCCTTTGAGTCACAGATACATCACACTTAACGGGAGGCCAAATATTTTAAACATGGGATTAACTGAAAACCTTTAAATTGCTTCTGTAGAGACTGAATGGTTCCACAATTACATCTCTGTGTTTTTTCTCATGTTTTTTTGGAAGTGTATTTAAAGTGTATCTTCATCCACATGAAATAATTACTGGCTTGAGAGTATTCTTATGTTCTTGTATTTTGCTTGTTCAAGACAATAGCAAGAATTTCTCCTGTCTGGAAGTAAAAGTGAGACCCATGCTTTGTTGTTAAAATGGGACATGGAGTTTCAGGGGAATTTGCCATTTAAAGGGAGGCACTGCGAACAGCTCCCTAATGTAGACCTGAAACACAAGGTCCCCAGGGACATTAACGCTGTGTACCTCACAGAAGATTTACGACTGTTTATGTTCGGCTTGGTATTTAAACAAAACAAATGATAAATGCTAAAGTTGTGTTTTGAAAGTAGGCTAGTCTAACAATAGAACTAACCATTTTAGGAGGGTGATTGTTGAAGAATAGGTAGAAGTTACCATTGGCATATGTAAAAATTAACTAGAAAACTGATGCTCAATAGAACTTTTCCTTCTAACTGTAATTGGTTCTGTGTTATATGATAATTTTAAAGTAATAGGCATCATAAAGAACAATATAATAGTGCAACACAAAAAACTACAAAAATCATACTGATCACATCTTGGGAATTCAAAAAATGTAATTTATCCCTTCTTCTTGTACTTTAAAAGTAAGAGCATGAGCTACTTACCTTCTTATTCCAAACTGCCAATTTTGCCCTCTCTTTTAATAAACAGAATTTTTCTAGAGCCACAAAACTAGACAACCCTCCAAATAAAGAGAAAACCCTAAATAAAGAAATTTTAAACACACATGCTGTGTCAAGTGTCTGAGGAGTTTCTAGTGGTTTTAAGCTTTAAAATAATTAAAAGAAAAGAAAGAAAAATATAATTTTCAGAAAGAGAGAACAAAAATCATTCCTGTAATGGAATGACCCATATTTATGGCAAATAAAGAAAAGACATGTTTGCAGCCTAATGAAAGAAAAATGTAACAACCAAATCTATGTTATTTCTACCATCAATATATTTCTCTTTTGGAAGTTATTTGCACATATTAACACATTTTTTCTTACCATTTTTTGATTTAGGCACTTTTCAGTTCAGATTAGGATTGGACAAGCATTGGGAACCACTGTTGATGTCCTAATGTAGCACATGTGGCTCTGTAGTCATAGGTTGCAAGCACAATTAATCTTAAAATTGGCAAGAATCAGCAATCATGACATTTTGCACACAAAGTATTTCACAGTTATCATGCTCAATGGATCTTCTGGTCTTATGAATCATAACTCTTTTCAAAAAAAATATTCCTTTAGAAGCCTGGAATATTTTATGTTTAGACCACTTAATTAATTTACTTACTGCCTAAACCTCAGTTTGCAAAATTCCCCACACAAAGTCTGCCAAGTTTAATGTACAGTTAAAGTAGAGTAATTGGCATAGATGAGTCATCACATTGTTCAAAATCACCATAAATCTAAATGATTTTGAAAGTTCAATAAAATCAGTAAAAAGGGACATTCTATTATGAATTTGTAGATTGATCCTCGAATTATTGTCCTGCTGGTGAACCTTTTTTGTGTGGCAGTAGATCACAGTATTTGTTTATATACAGTTTAGCATTATCTTTTTCCTAATCCAGATTCTACAAGTAATATTTTTAAAAACCTTTTCATACAACAGTTCCATAATATGGGTGGGTAATTAAAGCTCTCTTTAAAATGCCTCCAGTCTTTCACAATTCCCCCTGGAGGCCTTCTGCAAACTATTTAATACTATGATGAGTTTGAAATTCATTATTCTGGTTCATGGTGATTTCAATCAAACTAAAAAGAATTCTGCCAAATACCATTAGTGTGTTTACCTTCAAATTAGATAAGCCAATATCCTGAATTTTGCACACCCAGCTACTATGCAAAGTTTCTTATCCAAATTTAAAGATTAAGAATAAAAAATAAAAAAGATTCATTTGTCCACTGTTGTTCCACTTTAAAGAAGATTTTCCAATCTAATCCCAGGTATCAATTCAGGCCTTTGTAAATGACATTCCTGAAAAAAAACAAATCTCAGTCCCTATTTTTGGCTTCCCAAGCAAGCTTTTGGGGTATATTTTGTGCTGCCAGTTTTCAAGACTCATTCTTCACTCTTTATACACTTACAGGGGCCTTTTTACTCCAGGGAAAGTAAGTTTAATTTTGTCTCCTTGCCCTAAGAATGATGGGTTTTTTTTCACTTTTTGATGGAAATAAGAATGGCTTTCAATAATGTATGGAGAAAACCAGATAGCTTGTTAGGAGAGGGGCAGCAAGATCAACTGTTCAACGAGCAGCATAGTTGGCCAAACTGACAGAGTGAGAGAGCACAGAATGTGGTGTTCAAGTTCAAGTTTATTTGTATAGCACATTTCAGCTGCAAAGTGCTTCACATCGTAAAAATATCAATCAAGTGTACAGCAAAATCATCAGGCAAATATACATAAAATTCATCAAAATCATTGAACAAATATCAATGCATCAAAATCATGAGGATCATCAAGCAAATATCATCAAGCAAATATAATTAGAAAATACTGATCAGTGTTCCACTTACTGCTAATCAAAGGCAGCTCTAAACAGGTGAGTTTTCAGGCTTGATTTAAAGGAACTCAGTGTGTCGGCTGTTTTGCAGTTATCTGGATGTTTCTTCCAGATGTGTGGTGCGTAAAAACTGAAAACTGCTTCTCCGTGTTTGGTTCTGGTTCTGGGGATGCAGAGCAGCTTGAACCAGAAGACCTGAGTAGTCTGGAAGGTCGATACAATGACAACAGGTCTTTAATATATGTTGGTGCTAAGCCATTCAGTAATTTATAAACTAAGAATTATTTTAAAGTCTATTCTCTGAGCTACATGGAGCCAATGTCAGGACTTTAGAGCTGGGGTGATGTGTTCTATTCTCCTTGTTTCCTATCTTCCTGGTCTTAGTGAGAACACAAGCAGCAGCATTTTGGATCAGCTGCAGCTGTCTGATTGATTTTTTTTTAGGCAGACCTGTGAGGACAATGTTGCAGTAATCAATGCAACTACAGATAAATGCATGGACGAGTTTCTCTAGATCTTGTTGAGACATTAGTCCTTTAATCCTGGAAATGTTCTTCTGGTGATAGAAGGCTGACTTTGTAACTGTTTTTATGTGTTTCTGAAGGTTCAGGTCTGAATCCATCACTACACCCAGATTTTGGGCCTGATCACTAGTTTCGAGTTGTAATAACTGAACCTGCATGCTGACTCTTGATCATTCCTCTTTAGATCCAAAGATAATAACTTCAGTTTTATTTCTGTTCAGCTGGAGAAAGTTTTGCCATATCCACACATTGATTTGTTCTAAGCATCTGTTCAGTGCTTGGATGGGTTCGAAGTCACCTGATGACATTGCAGTGGAGAGCTGTGTATCATCAGCATAGTTGTAGAAGCTAATCTTATTACTTGTTATAATCAGAGCTAGTGGGAGCATATAGATATTAAATAGAAGGGGTGCCCAGGATTTGAACCTTGGGGTACTTCACATGTGACTTTTGTCCATTCCGATGAGAAGATGCCTATTGACACAAAGAAATCCCTGTTCTTTAGGTAGGATTCGAACCAACTGAGTACTGTACTTGAGAGTCCAACTCAGCTCTCCAGTCACTTTAATAATACATCATGGTCAACAGCATCAAATTCTGTGCTGAGGTTCCAACAGAACCAACATTGTCTGTATTTGTGTGGATGTCATTGAACACTTTGACGAGGGCAGTCTCAGTGCTGTGGTGAGCACAGAAACCAGACAGAAGGACATCAAAGCAGTTTATCATTCTTAAGAATCAGTTTAACTGTTGAAACACAGCTTTTTCAGTAATTTTGCTGATGAATGGAAGGTTAGAGATTGGCCTGTAATTCTCCCTTACTGATTTGTCCAGATTGTTCTTTTTTAACAGTGGTTTGATAACTGTTGTTTTTAAAGCCTGGGCAAAAACAGCAGATGAGCGGGATGAGTGTACTATTTGAGTCAGGTCAGATGTAATGACAGGTAGAACTTTCTTAAGGAAGGTTGTAGGTAGGATATCAAGACAGCAGTAGGAGGAACTTAATTGTTTCAAAATTTCTTCTAAGTGTTCATGGTTGAGTTTGTGAAATTCAGCCATTTTCTCTGCATTTGTTATGTTTGGGCATAGCAGTGGTTCTGGATTACATGTGGATGTGCAGATTAACCCTCTAACTTTTTAAATTTTCTAAATTTTGTAAAAAAGTTGGCAAATTCATTGCAGGCCCTGGTTGAGATGCGTTCAGTTGGTAAAATCGCAGGAGGATTTGTGAGCCTTTCAACTGTGGTAAATAAAGCACGAGAATTGTTGATGTTTTTGTTTATGATTTCTGCAAGGAACATTTCTCTTGCATGTTTTAGTGATGAGTGATAGCTTTGCAGCCTTTCTTTGTAGATATCATCGTAAACGTGAAGTCGAGTTTTATGCCATTTAAGTCTATCCCTTCGACAAAGGCTTCTTTTGTTTCTTACAAGTGGGGCATTTATCCATGGAGATTTCTTCCTACCAGACACGACCTTCACTTTAACAGGAGTAATTAAATTGATGATGTCTGAAATCTTAGAAAGGAAATGATCCACTAACTCATCTACTGGGTTACATGACAGAATTGGGGTCGAGGACTAGATTTTATGAAAAGTTTCAGCTGTGTTGTCTGTAAAAGAACATTTTTTAATAATATCTGTTTTACTAAGCAAGTCAACAGGGATTGTGTTTTCAAAAACAGCAGAAAAGTGATCAGACAGATCAGCATCAATTACAGAGACCTTTGAGATATTTACACCCTTACTGATAATCAAATTCAGAGTGTGTCCTCGATTATGTGTTAGCTGTTTAACATGTTGAGTCAAACCAAAATTTTGAAGTACATCATTCAGCTTTTTTGCCTGTCTATCTATTGGGTTGTCAACATGGATGTTAAAGTCTACCAAAATTATTAAACAGTCATAATCAATGCATATCATAGATAACAACTCACTAAAGTCATAGAAAAAATTTGCCACATATTTTGGGGTTTTGTATAGTTAGTGTCAGAGTTCGTTTGTGGCCTTTTACTTCAATTCCCAAACATTAAAAAAAAAAAAAAAAAAAAAAAAAAAAAAAAAAATCAAAATTGCCCAGGGAAACCTTTTTACAGTTTAGTGAATCATGAAATGTGCTTGAAGATGGAGGCTGGGCATCAGAGCTGTTTGCCAAGCACAGTTTCGAGCTGATGACCAGGAAACAACAAAATTACTGACCTCTCTCACTGATGTTCTTCACTTAGACGGTAGATTCTGTGGTGGCTCTTGTAGGAATGGTGCCCTATGCCACCCTCTCCGTCTGCACCCCTACCCTCCCAACCAATTAAAATGCAGTGCAAGCAATTATCAGAATTTTTTCTAGTTGAAAGCAGGTAACTTAGTCTTCCAGTACTCAGCAGCAAGCAAGGGAAACTTACTCCACTGCACATCCATATAAGTAGTAGCAAACTTGTTCAGGGCACAGCTGACAGATTTTATTTTGTTGTTCTTGGGCATCCCATCCCTTTCTAATTATTTACAGCTATAGGTATGCAAAGAGTTTGTAAAGCTATGTCTGAATTTATCTGGATATAGTATTCCAGACAGTTTGAGGGACAATATTGTTAACCAAGGAAGTTAACACTTCGGTATTTTAATTGATATGGCAAGCCCCCTTTTGCTTTGTCATGAAGATATGGTGTTTGATGTCCTATATCTGAAGGAATGTTCTGCTTGCTGAATCTCCTCCTAATAAATACTTATTTTTATTGTATCATGTTGTAGATGAAAAGGTCATAAATAACTAGTTTTTTATGAGTGATTATGAATAATATAAAGTAATTGATGTAATAAAAGGAAATATATTGATGTATTTTAAAATATAATTCTAAAAATGCTATTTAATGCTATTTGGGAAATACCATACAATATACTTTTGAAGATGAATACTTATTTGATAAATGGCTTGTCAAAAGTTATTTATACCCTTTTCTTTGGTGATATGCTCAAGTTGATTAGGTTGGAAGGCCTCCTTGTTATTTCTCCAATCTTTGGCTCCCTTAACAGATTAAAGTTTTTGGGTAGCAGGGACACTCTAAAAAATATTACATCCAGTCAAAAGACACATGTTTGTAAAATTAAATAATTACTTTAATTATGAACTTAACTATAGACTTCCAAAAGGATTTCATTATCAAAGGTTATTTTATATAACATTCAAACATTGTAGATGCTTTTCAAGAGTGGTGGTAGAGAGATCAAACTCTGCCATTGTCCTTGTCTTTTTTTCCTTCTTTTTTTAGATATCTTTTTTGAAATATGTGTTGATTTTGGATTCAGATTAACTTTTTTATTGATTAAATGTTAAAAAATCTAATAGATCGATCTTAAAGACAACAAAGAATATATATGACAAGATAAGGCTGTTAATTGAAACAACAAATTTCCCAAAACACTTCATCCTCAGATCATATGTTTTAGTCAGGCTGTAACAGTTTTCTTCTATTTATTTGCAATGCAATATAAAAAAACAAGCTAATTAATATATGAAGAAGAAGCACGTTTTATTCTGAATTCCCTCCAAATATATACTAAAACAAAAACTATACAGATCTGTGATGTTTTTTGGGGTTTTTTTGTCAAATTTTTGATGTCTGTGGTTAGTTTTTGAAACATATTTGTGTTCAGTGTTTCTATTAACTGGAGTAAATTTCTTAGTGGAAAGTTGTTTTTTTTTCTCTGAAAGCTCTTGGAGCATCACAAACATAATATTATTCACCAATAATTCTTGAGTGGAGGCAAGAATGTCAGAGGCCAATTTCTCCAGACCCAACCGCATAAAATTTGAATCATGTGTCTGGCATGCACAAAAGATAATATGTGCTTTTGTAATTTGGGCAACTTGAAACTTTAACTGCTGTGAGAGTACAATGAATCACTGGAGTACTACAAGAAAAGGAGCGTGTCTCTTACCTTATAGTCACAGCTTACTCTGGGGAAATATGAATGTAAATATAAATCGACTTTTCTTTGTCATACCTTCACAACCCCAAAATAATGAATTTACAACAAATTCTAAGATTTGCCACACCCTAGAAATAATATGCTGGATGAGAACTTTTTTGCCTTTAGTCTGTGTTTTGCAAAATTTCATTTATGGCAGAAACAAATTTTACCAGCCCTTCCCACCCTTGAAGTCCCCATGCAGGGATCAGGCTATACTTGTTATTAAAACCCAATCCACCTCCTCTGTTTGAGGAGAGAACAGACTGCTGAGTACTACTACCATATAACTAATTATTATTTTGTTATTTTTTTGTTATATATTGCAAATATCTGTACAATCGGACCTTTGTTTAGATGAGTAAACAACTAACAGTTTTCTTGTAAAAACAATTAATGTTCTGATACTTTAGGTTTGCTAAGAGTTGAAATTTGTCTTCATATTAAAGCCTAAAAGATTTGCTTGAATTTGAAAAAATAAGATTATATTTACTGTACCTTTTATAATCATAATGCCTGAGATTATGGCTCCAAACAAATCAGCAACCTCTTTTTACAAAAGTCAGCGTACAGCATATGCTGAGCCGCCATTGAAAGTAGTGACAGCCCCAAAACAGTTAATTTGTCAAAGTGTTGGACCATCATTCCAACACAGGAACCTTTTCCAGGAACAAGGGTCCATTTCTGGGGCGACTATTGCTATTTGCATTGCAACTTCCAGAGAAAAAAGAAACTGTCAAGGTAAGGGTTAACCCCAGAAATAGGTCCTGTTTGGGCTGTATTTTTTTTTTTTTTTTTTTTTTTTTTTATTTACCAGGAACTATAGGATGGACATTTGTGGAGGAAACATGGTAAGCGTTTTGAGATGGTTGAATTTTTTGCAGCATTGCAATTCTTTTATTTCAGTTTAAACACATATACAGCTCATCTTTTCTGTTAAAGTTTACTGTTATTGAGTTTAAATCATCATTGTCTGATTAAAGCTGCCTTTACAAGGGGAATAAAGCCTTCATTTGAATTTTTTAGAGTTTTAAACAGTTTATGTTATGAGGCACAGTTTAAAACAGCCATGATTCTTGTGGATCATTAATATGTTTGTGTTCATGTGAGTGTTTTATTCTTTTATGCTAGGGACATGTCTATGAGGCGTTATTTTTCAAATATTTGTTGATGTTTCAAACTTCCTCTGACTATGAATGGTAAGTGGCCTGTATTTGTATAGTGCTTTATGAAGTCGAAGGACTCCAAAGTGCTTTACACTACAATCTACATTGTAGCCACATGGGCAGTTGCCCAGGGCAGCACTAGAACAGATGGGGGCTGGGATGTTGCAGGCACCAGATAAGTATCCTTATGTGTCAGTTGCATTTTGAAAAGCTTTTTTAATTCCTCTCATGCCTGTGGAGTCAGAGGGCAGTTATCAGTCCCTGCTTGCAGCTGTGAATATGTAGCATGTTTTACATGCTTTGTGCAGGATGGTACTACATTTTGATCTCCCCCAGAATTTAGAAGATTTCCTGTATTTTGATTGGTTAGGTGGTAGCAGAAGGAGGGGCTTGCCCAGGGCAGCATTTATGCACAACCACTGCCAGCCACAGTTGCCCTGGGACAGACTGACAGAGGCGAGGCTGCCATACAATTAGTGCTACTGAGCCTTCTGATCACCAGCAGGCAAGGAAGGTGAAGTATCATTCCCAAGCACACAACAGCTGAGACGGATGGAATGAGGGTTAGAACCAGCAACCCATCCATCAGTTATAGGACAAACACCAAGCCCTGACCCCAGACCTGTGAAGTGATTATTATACAATTTCAAAGTGTAAATACAGTGAAATGATCACAATTTATTGATAGAACACCAAGTTTTACTTCAATTTGCAGTTGTCTTTCTTCTTTTCTCCCTCCCTTCTAAAAAGTAGATAGAAAACACAAGTTCTAAACTTTTTTTTGTTACACTAAAGGGACCATTTACCCCATTCACTCACACTGGATGCAGCATTGTTACAGAATGAAGATCTGGTGTGTGCTGTTATGAATTCATAGGCTGATGTGCAATTTCAGTTTAAGTGCTAAGGAGGCATGGAGATACGGTGGGGAAGAAGGAATAAAACTCATAACCTTCCAAAACCAGACAACTAATCTTTCCACTGATCCACAGCTGGGTCAAAAAGTCTAGGCCATTTGAGAAATATTTTCTAGGATTTATGCCTATACTATCATGGACTTAATATTATTATTTGTGACTTTGAATCTGTGTACTTCTATGTCTTTTGGCAATATATTACAAAACCAAGTACACCGTCATAGTCCTAGTAAAGGCAGTTAGATATAATGTAATGATAAAAGGAGAGAAGAACTGATGAAACTCTGTCATAATGATC
The DNA here is from genome assembly GCA_014839685.1 of Anableps anableps. Classification (NCBI taxonomy): domain Eukaryota; kingdom Metazoa; phylum Chordata; class Actinopteri; order Cyprinodontiformes; family Anablepidae; genus Anableps; species Anableps anableps. The sequence goes on along the minus strand of CM026065.1, from coordinate 35,746,036 downwards.
CCTTTAAGCAACAATGAGAACAGAACCGGGCTCAGACAGAAAGATGAGGTTCTTGGATTACAGATTTTACTGAATATAAATCTAGATTAGCAAATTTAGGAAGACAATATTCTGGTGAATAATAGTCTAATTTGTATATTTACCTAATATATGTTTCTACTTAGAATCCCTGCTGTTCCTTGGACTGTGCTTTTCTAGACTGAGATCTCAGAGGTTTACCTTAGAATCTGCCATGCCTCTGGGTGCTCTAGCAACTACTGGCACCACTGAGGCCTTGAAATAACTCAGCTTATTTTGAGAATGTCTGGTCTTTTAAAAACAATAAATGTTGAATTATCCACTGTTTATGTACTATATGGTATTTTTGGAGTGTTGACAGAATAAAACAAAAATATGCAGAAACCCAGACCCCCAAACTATAACCCAAACCATATCATGGATTTTGTGAACTGTTCCACCCATTGCAACTTTGCAGGTTTGCTGTGTACTTTGACAATGTATTTTACTGCCAGAGTTCTTTGTTTGTGCCAAGTAAACATGTTGGATTGGCTGAGGATAGTGTTAACTGGGCCCGACAGATCCAGCAGTGTGTTATATACAGAAAACACAATAGAGATGGACTTTTACAATGCTTCAGGCTTTCTCAGCTACTAAATGTTGGCTGGGTGTAAATGACCGCTAACACTAAGATTTCATGAGAGAGGTGGAGAGGTCAGAGCAGGGGAGAAAGTATGAGATTTCAACTGACAGCACAAAGCTCTGGGGAGCAGTTTATGATGATAACCCTGTTGCCAGTAACGGTACCTCACTTAAGAGTTTTCTCTAGAGAATGGTTTTCTGTTTATTGTGACACCCTCCCCCCGGGATCCTAAGCTTAAACCCCATAGAGGATCTGTGGAAGTCTAAAGATTAGAGTTTGCTGACGGAGCCTTGGAGGATCTGCCAGAATGAGTGTAATGAAGTGCAAAGTTTGTGGAAATTCATCCAAGGAGATTACAAAGGTCTTTTACACAGAACTGACTTAAGGGTCTAAACAGCTATGTAAATGAGGGATTAAAATTTTAAAGGTGCAATTTTTGACCTAGGGAAAGCATTAGGCAAAAATTAAAGGGCAGAGTGCATGCTTGTGGAGTTAAAAAAGAAAGTAAAGTAAAAAGTTGTGAATGCATGTGGATGGTTTCCTTTTAGAATGAAAAAGTTGGAAAGATAATATTTTAATCGATAATGACGGCAAAGTTGTGTAGGAAAGAGTTTTAATGAATGTGCCAGAGTATTTGGTTCAAAGTTATTTTTTTCATAAGCCAGTTTGCTGTTTAGTTTGTCATTACTTCTATGACAAAGTTTATCTGGAATCAAAAACTGATAATTCACTTACATAAATTTATCTAGAATATCAGAAAATGTCATTATTATAACATATTCATTAGCAACCACTGTTTCCAAACCCCACTCTATTCAACATGTATCCCCAAAAAGAAGTCACAGCCTCAGATATTTGGATAAATCAGTCAATACATTTGATGGCTAAACCACTCTTTCAAAGTTTGTGTCTAATTAAACCACCCACTGTCAGCTCTTAATGTGTTCAAGACATAAACAAAGTAAAAACATCTTTTAGTGAACAATGGCCATTCACATTATTCAGGTAATCAGCTTGCTTCCTTTTTAGGACTCATCAGATGATACTGTCAAACCTCGACCTAAACAATGGAATTACACCAGATCATAATACTTCCTCAGCAGGCATTTATTATAGCCATCATGATGCATTAATCACTTTATTCTCTGCTCTCCTTACATTGATATGCTAATCTCTCTGGAACAGGGTCATCTGGAGTCATTAGGGCATTTTTTAAATCATTTTGCATGCTCCCCAGCAATTTGACACTAGAAGTTCCACCAAGGAGTCATTTGAACCGCTGCTCATTTTCAGCTTTGTATTACGTGCTTTAACATCCCTGTGTCTCATGCATCAAAACTGTATGGCCCTTTATACCTAGAACTGCAGAGGGAAGTTATTTTGACACCATACACACAATATAAATGCTCTGGGCACAGCTAAATCATCAAATCATAACTGCAGTTTTGGCCTTTATAATTGGTATTTTTGGTTTTAGTTGAGTCATTTGAAATATGAAACAGGCTTTAGGCATTACATTATCTACTGTTAGTTTACCGTTACTAGGGTAAAAAGGTTTAAAAAATATTTTAAATTAGAAAAGTATTTTCGACCTTGTTTGAAGAAATTATTACATATTCCTGATTAGTATTTTTCTATTGCTATGATTTGTTAGCCAAATTTGATCAAATGTTGAACCAATAAAGACTGAAGACTGAAGAACTGTTTGATTATGCTTTGATGTTTGAACAATTAATGAATGGTTATATTATAAGCAAACATTTCTCAAATATTGTTTTGACTTTGAGCTATTCACTAATAAACAGACAAGCCAGTGTTTTTGACAGTGAAAACTTTTTAAAAGGTCCCATTCCTTTTTTTCCATTAGCACACAATTCTTCAAGTAAGTCAGTTACATTGAACATCTTGGGGACATTTTCACTAATGCATCCTTGGATGGTATATAATTCATTTCCTTCACTCTGTTTCTCCACCTGACAAAGACTCTGTTCAGTAGTGTAATCTGCTGTGGTGAATTTCTATGTTAGCCGAATATTTTTTAAAGTGTTTTAATGAGCTGTTTTCGGAGGTACAGCAACTTGTTTACTGTATGCATTTTAGCGTCATAGGAATAGCAACAAACTACTTCTGAGGTTTATGAATACTAAACACTTTTCACTTCTTAGAAGTTGCCAGGTTGTTTAAGGTGACTGAAGAACAAAATGCACAGACTACAGTTCCTCATTTTTAGCTTTCTGAACTAAAGACAAAAACAACATTCATGTCGGTGGTATTATAATATATAACACATGTAATGATTATTTCACACCAGATATAAAATATAAAAGATTTGAACCCATATTCAGTAATGTTGTATGCCCTAGTGATAATGTGGTTACTGTGGAAAAAAAAAACTATTGTAAGTTATTGAAGTTTCCCTTATTCATCCAAAAATAGACAACAAAAACAGACAATATATGTATCATATCTTGACGATCCTAATTTCAAAACTGCGTATAAAGCATTTAAAGAAGGAAAAGGGTTTGGACAATAACTCCCTACCATATTCTAAAAAGTTGTCTTGAGGCATCGTAAAATGATCGGCACTGAGAAACTGTAAAGAGTATAGTATTACAGTTTGTTTAACCTATACTGTCAGTTTGATTTTCTAATTTTTTTCACAAATCTTGGTGTAAACCATACTTATTATTTTTCGAGCATCAATCCAGGTCCACGGCTTCAACTCTTTCCTGCTGGGTGATATGACGACTTCTTGTCATTCCAGGTCACACGTGAGGAAAAGCATATCCTCCAGTTCATTAAGAAAACAATAACATGAGAAAGAATCTTTTATTAAATTTGCTGTAGCTACAGTAGTTTTACTTCTCCACCCTCTGCCTTTGGAATCACAAACCAACCTGTGAATGGAAGATTGTCTCTACCAAGTGGCGAATGCATAAAACAAAATTTCAAAAGGTAGTTCTTACCTAAATAAATTATTGTTTACAAACAATAATTTGTTTGTAAAAAGAATTAAAAAATGAACCACACTGTTCCTCCAGCTGAGATATGGAAATGGGAAAAATAAACTACATCTGATTTCAATACAGTAACTACTGCAATGTTGGAAAGAAGAGTGGGCTGTTTACTCATGCATGGTGTCTATTTTGACACACCATTTCATTCCTGTTTATTTTTTGAATACACGTTAAAAGGAATTAATGTTTTTTATTCTAGCTTGTGGTAAGGATCATTTATATTATGTCCCGAAGTCTAAAACCCTAAAACTGAATGAGTGCATGCTTTCTTTTTGGCTGAACAAGCTTTTTTTATTTCTTGGAATGACACTAATGAAACACACCTCATTATCACCTAGAAACTCTACTTTCTGGCCCTTTTTGTGATTTTGCTTCACTCTAAACAAACATTGGTGTAAAATACCTCAAGTATAATTGGATACAAATGTATTTATAGCTATACTGTGGTGAGTTTTCTAGACGAATTGTACTTGAATTCTCTAATGACAAAAGCCATATACACTCAATGGTTCACTAAAACATATAGTAAGGATTCAAATGACTAAATGAACTATGCCAATTATCTTTTGATTTTGTGTTATGTTCCTCCAAAAACATCAACAATGGCCACGGTACAGTAATATGAGCAGATTTCCTTCCAGAACTGTACAGAATCTTAAAAAAGAAGCATACAGATCTCAGCAAGAAATACAGAGTGGGAGGGAAATTAAGTGAAGGCAAAGTCAGACCCTTGGAGACTGAGGGATATTGAAGTCATGACACCCTCCTACTCCCTTGTTAGCTAAAACCAAGCTGATATCCTGATGTCTAACCTCCTCCTAACACTCGCTCAGAGGAATAAACTGACATATTAGCTGTTAGCCTTTCCTGCCTTCTTATTAGAGATTTGGGGCCAACTCTGGTGTATGTCACAAAAACGTGTCTTCTGTTCTGTTTGCTTTGGCGGGAGACATGCAGATGGGAGCTCTGTTCATTTTTTTTTTTTTTTTTTTTTTTTTTTTTTTTTTTTTTTAAGACAAACCAAACTTCACAAACCAAAACTATAACTGAGAATGAGGATAAAAATGGCAGCTAAATTGATGTTTATGTCCTCCTCACCCACTATAACATGCAGGCACATTGTTATCAGACAGCCTATTTCATTACCAGTGGTATGTAATGTGTAATAAAACCGTTGTCAAGGGAAACTCTGTGCAGTGCCAATAAAAGAGCAGTGATTCCTGCCCACTCCAGCCATTTGTTAAATAACTCAGGCTAATGTAAATAATACTCTTCCAGGGCAAACATGAAGTTGGACTCAAAAATTGGTAAATTAATAAAAAATAACAATTAACTCAGAAAGAAAGAAAGAAAGAAATGGGTTCTTCTGATTCTTCCACGTCTCTCTCTCGAACCTAAACACCTGGTACCAATTGAAATGTAACCTTATGAGCAATAACACCTGTCTGAAATACAGAAATACACACTCAACCACAATTTTTGGCAGATTTTGCCTTATATGCACAGCGCCTATTAGCCTGGATAAAAGACTTATTTATGACTGACATCAAAGTTACTTCATTTCACTTTAACGGTTAGATGTTTTCGAAATTATTTGGTGAAGTTATCTACAGCAAAATAAAGTAAAATGAAGTCAAAAAAACTCAATGAGAGCTTAGTATATTGCAGCATTAAGCTTTAAATTAACAAGTATCACATCATCACATCATACATTTTCTTTTAATACGTTCATCATGGGCATAAATGTGTTTTTTTCTTCTCAGGGTGAAATAATTGCTTTACAAAATAAAATTTAAAAACAAGAATTTGGTGTACAATTTTGAACCTATTATGGATTGTTCCAACTCCACACATATACATATAGGATATACATAGACATATATCCATACTAACATATAGATAAACATCTATTACCAAATTATTCCTTGGCCACATTCTTTTTGTAGCCATCAACAATCTTTCTGACATAATTCCGGACAGAAACAGTAATGTTCATTTCAAGAAAAATCTTTAAGTTTACTGGCAGCTTTAAAGCCAAGGACGTAAATGTTCAATAGGGCTGAGGTCAAGTCTTTAAGAAGGCCATTGTCAAAGCTAATCATTAGCCTACCTTGCCCATTCCATCACAGTTTGTGATGTGTGTTTGGGATCATTATAATATCAGTGGCACAATAAATTGTGATCATGTTTCAAACATTTGACCCAAACCTTGAGACAAAATTGGTTAGGACACTAAGGAACAACACTGGCATGGCAGCCTGACATGAATTTGAAACTGCTAGAACATCAATGTCACTGTCTCATGAAAAAACAATTTTGTCTCACTGTGAACTGAGATGGTGGTGATCAAAAAAAGAAACCTCTGCATAGGAAGTGGTCTAATAAATTGTGAAAACCCCCAAATATCTGACCAGAAGTATAATTACATATGACAAGTGAAACATCTTGAAGAACTAAAAGGAATGAGCACTGAATGCTGGAGGGGTCATTTGGGAGATTTGGGAGCACTCTTGTTTTGCCTTTCGGGGCCAGTGTATAGGCTGAGAACAAAATCCCCCAAAACAAAAAACAAACAAACAAAAAAACGAAACAATTCTCTTCATTAATCTGTCATTAATCTGTTAACATGCAAACATCTTACTCTCTGAAGAAGCAAGTGGACTGATTTTGAATGTATTACTATCAAAGGGAAAATGAGTCCTGTTTGTAATTTGAGTGGGATCATGATGGCATGGATAACTCATGGGCAACAAACATACAGACATTAAAAAACAAACAATGCTCAATGCTACGACAGGGCTGAGATAGATTAAATCCCTCATGCATTTGCAAAACACCAAACCCTTTCAGATAGATGGATAGATGATTCATCGCTTCGCGGCTTCTTTTCCTCTTTGGATGTAATGTGAGAGACAAAGGCATGGAATAGGTTTGGACAGCAGACATTTAAAGCCATAGGGGTTCAATGCCCCAAGCCTCATTCAGTGACCATGACACAATGTGCCCCCTGCAGTGTGAGCGGACGCCATGGAATAATACTAGACCAGGGAAAAGCTGCAGAACCACAGGGGTTGACTGTTGTGACACAAAATGGCTGAGTGGAGGGAGGTCGTGGCATGAAATGACATTTGTCAGAGAGACACTAGCTAACCTTGTGGGGGGTCAAAGTGGGGAACTCCTCAAGGAGAAGAATTACAGTAAAGAAATAAAATAGATTCTAGTTTTAACACTGACCAAGCTTGATGCTACAGAATTGGCACAATAATACAATGATGCTTATCTGCTAAGATGTTTTCTGGGTAAAGACATAGAACAAGTTATTCTCTTGCTTGGTTCTCACTGAACATGTTTATGTTTTTATACTGTATTTATGTTTCACTAAAGGAACATTACCCTTTCTGAGGAGCTAATGTTATTTTCTCTTTATGGCTTCAAAACACACTTTTTATTAATGACTTTAAGATCAGTAGCTTAATAAGTAAGCGGTATGGAGGAGAAAATCTACAGTGTTGTGACATCATACCGCTTTATATATCACATTTCTAAGTATCTGCTACCTCAGCAGTGCATACCTCCTCAGGGTGCTTAACCTAGCTGCTTCAAACATGACACAGTGCCATGGAACAGAATGAGACAGAGAGACACTGCCCAACCTTGGGGGGTCCAGCAGAACTGGGTTTCCCTATGGAGCTGGTATGCTGCCCACTGAGTTTCCCATGACCATTCATTTCGGAAGAGCTTGGAATCATGACGGCTTCTTAAGGCCAGGCACAATAAACATGATAAAGCAGATGCATAAATGTGGTACAGTTCTTCAGAGATTTTGGCTTTCACTGTTTATTTGATTTTGATTATTTTTTTGGATTACAGTATTTCACCAGCTGTTTAAACCCATCTAGACCCCATAATTGATTCGAGTTTTATTATCTTCACTTTCCTCTCACCTTGAATAAAACTCAGTAAGGTCTTTTCTTTCTGTTTTTGATAACTGTGATTTTCTGTTTTCATTTTCATGTTTCTGAACTTTTAACTCAAAATTAGTGTATTCTTCTACTCTTTGTCTTGCAGGTGAATGTGATTAATTTTGGAACAAAGCAAACAGTACCCCTTCTAAGACTACAAGAATCTCAGACAGAGACTCAAAGCAACTGGTAAGGCCTTCATACACTGCAACTTTCATTTGGATTTACCATCAGTTGTTTTTCTATCAGGAATTATTCACATTTGAGGCTAAAGCTGTTGAACTTTGATCTTGTCTCTTTAAAGGGGTCCTGACAACAAATTTCATTTTTCTGTGGTTTTGGAAGTATAATTTGATCTGTTGTACACTGATGAGGCCTTGTGAATGTCAGGAGTTGGTATCAAAAGCGCTGCTCATAGGCAGTCAGCTTTGTTTCTTTGATCAAAAACGGATGAGTCAGAGAACAGTTTATCTTTCTACATAGGTTATCTTTCTATGTAATTCATATTCTCCAATTAGAGCACACCATCAAGCAAACAGCCCTCCCCCTCCCATTCCCTCCTCCCCACAACTGATACACCGGCTAATATAAGGGCTAAGTCACACAAGCATGTCTGGCTACTCCACTTGGGAAGAAGATGGCTCCTAAAAAGCGGAGCTGTTATGTCCGAGGAGCTCAAAAACGGACGGAAGCTTCCACTTTCTCCCGAAGGATGAGAGAATCAGAGAAGAGTGGCTGAAGTTCATTTATGGGGAAGTACCAAGCAATTGTAACCTTAATTTGAGACGATGTTCAGCGCATTTTACAGAAGGGTTTCCCAAATATGGTTGTAGCCAATCAGAATGAAGTTAAGTAGGTAGAGCCACATATCATTACTGTACTTTACTGTACTGTCCTTTTACCAAAGAGGGAAATCTGGCCTGCTAAAACAAACCCCTAGAAAAAGGTGACACTATTTTTTTAAATGAAATTTTTTGGAGAACTGATATATGCAGCATTATCAGCTACATGAAACAGTTTATACAGTGATGTCACCACACTTTTAAGTCATAACTGGAGTAATGAGGGTGACTGTGCTTCAGTGGGAAGAACAGTCAACTTGTCATCTGAAAATTGTGGGTTTGATTCCAGCTGTCGAATTTTGATGTGCTCCTGTGCAAGGCATTTCACCCAATGACCTGTGCATCAGTGGATAAATGTGTGCACATTTGTGAGTGCAATTGGGTGATTAAGTTGGCTCTTGTGTGAAGCACTTTGAGTGGTCAGTACGACTAGAAAAGTGCCATATAAACTCAGTCCATTTACTAGAATGCGCTTTTGAATCACTACAGGACGTCACTATGATTTTATTTAAGTTAATCATTTAAATAAGTAGT